>PVHY01010583.1:0-51374 GCA_004024945.1 Uropsilus gracilis
TCTCAAAAAAAAAAAAAAAAAAGATCTGAGTCCGGTTCACCCTGGACATGGAGGGAACAAGTGATGAGGGCAGGACCAGGTGGAAAGAGACATCTCCACCCAAAGCAGGTAAAAATCTCTCATTTTGGGAAACTTTACAATTTTCTATAAAATCAGAGAATCACGTAAACACATTGTGAGAACCTCTCTTAGGGTGAGTGAAAGGAAGGGGAAGCATCTTAAGTTTTGTGAACTTCACAGTAAATCTCATCGGGGATTTGGAAAAGACAAGAGACCTGCAGTTCTGTGAGTGTGTATGTGTGAGAGACACAGAGACACAGAGAGTGAGAGAGAATGACAACACACGACAGCATAGATGTAAATAGGGCAACATGTTAACTTCTGACAAAATCAGCTTGGTGGGTACCGGTATGTACATTCATATTATTATCTACATGTGTTTCTATATTTCAAATGCTCCATTCAGAGACAGAGACAGAGACCACGCTGAGCTGTTTGAGACCATCCTCAAGTGCCCCGGGAACAGCTGGAAGAGCACCCCACAGTGATGGCTGGGAGTTTGAAGTCCTGGGGGACAAGCAAGTCTGCCAAAGCATGTAACAGCTGCTTTGGGTCACCAAGGGTCAACGTTCACGCTACACCACAGGGCATCCAGAAAAGCACTTGGTGACACATCCTTTTTTTCTAGAAGAGTCAGCTTAGGTCCCACTCCTGACTCCCCCCCCCCCCCAAGGGCTACCTGTTTTATCAAGACAAAAAAGTCACCAGTGCCGAGAGTGACTCTGTCACCACATGTCACTTCACATCAGCTGGCGCATGTCAGAGAATGACACAGAAAGCTGCCACCTGCCATCCCCTCGCAGAGCACATCAAACTTCTTTTTGTAAAACACTTCAACAGCAACCAAGAGAAAATCTCCTTTATGAGCCACGATGCCACTCTGTGAATGAGAGCAAGTGAAATCTCATTTCCTAGAACTGGAGACAACAGAGGGGGAAGTGGGGCTATAAAAGGTCTCACGTTAAAAATAGACTTTCCACTCTTCCCACCTACAAACATTCCTCCCCCGATATCCGCTTCCTGGGGACACAGAGGAGGTGTCAAAAAGCCTCATGGAGGCTTGTCTGAAATATGAGTTGTAACTATTTCTGCCTAAAATAAAAAATATTATAGGTGGAACAGTTGGGATCCTTTCCACTGTGCTTTCATCAGAGTAAGGATGAAGACAATTCTCTCTCTGTGTGTGTGTGTGTGTGTGTGTGTGTGTGTGTGTGTGTGTTTGTATGTGTGTATAGGGCAGGAGAAATGTTTTGGAATTTTTGCATTTTGTCTTCGGGTTTATTCTTGAAACACTTTTAAGATAATCAGCAAGAATGATGAGACTTTAGGACGAAATAGGATCTCCCAGATAAGCTAGCCCATTGGTCTGATGTAAAGATCAGAGAGGCAGCAAAGTGCCTGGTCAGTAGTGGGAATGTTCACAGACCCTCAATCCATGCCTCATAATCATAGTTTAGGCAAAGAATGTTTAGGCATAATCATAGTTTAGGCAAATAACCTCCATGACTTTACTTCTTCATCTCTTAAATGAGAAGATAGTAAAAATAGTAGGCACTTCAAAGGATGACTCTGAAGATCAAGTGAAAGACTGTGTGCCTAGTACATTGCAAGTGCTTGCAAAGAGTGTCTGTTTCCATCTTATTACTGACCAGTTTGCTGATTCCTTCCACCAAGTCTCTCCAGTGATGCTCAGTCTCACTCTCTGGAGGTGTACACAGTAAGTGCTCACTTAAAGTGAGCACTCTCTATACAAAATTCTTAGAAAGTGTGACTTTAAGGAAACCACATGTAACAAAATCAGATCCTTGAATAAAGTCTTTGTGTTCACCATCAATTGAGATGTTTTTATTTTCATTCACATTATAAGGAAATGGGACCTGACATGGGACATGGCAATGTAATGGGTGAGCTTGTTGCCCTGACAGTGTAATAAACACAAAATGGTCATTTCTGAATGATGACTGTTGGTAAAAAAAATAATAACTGGCTTCTATCTAAAGGAGAGGAATCAGTAAGTGCAAGGTTGCAGCTTATACCAGGACTTGAGGGTATGGAGGAAGGAGAAGACACAAGAAGTTGAGAGAACAAGAAAAGATAGAGGTGAGAAAAATGCATCTGTCTTCTGATGGGGATCAGTTCTAAACTTGATTCAAACTAACTTTCAGGAACATTATTCTTTAAAGGAAAGACATCAAGCTGTCTCCAATATTAGACACATCCCCAAAACCTACTTCCACGGGGTCCTTCCAAGACAGGGCCACTGCCACGTTGGAGAAGGTAAGAGCAAATTAAGAAGGCTCTCATCACACTTGAGACTACATGGGGAGAAGGATCTCATCACACTTGAGAATACATGAGGTAGAACAACAAAGTCATTACTCTTTATCCTCCTGAATTCTATGAAAGCAAGAAATAGCAGCACAATAAAAAATCTTTCATAACAGTTGATTAGAAAATATGGCCTGCGGAACATTCAAGCTCTCACTGCACTTTGCACATTAAAAATCCAAATATGTTAGAGAAACTGGGATTTTTAACCCCCACAGCTTTAACACAAAGAATCACATTAATAAGAGACAATTTAGATTTGCATTTTTTAATAAGCTCAGGATCAAAGGGGCTGCATAGCTGAAGGGGTATTAAGCTGTGTGCACACTAACTGCTCACTCCACATTGGTGGGAAAAACATGTTTCTCCCCCTGCAGGAAACACCTATAATTTGAGAAGTAGAAAATATGTTCCTTCTTTGGCATATCATTAGAGATTAACAATTTCCAAGCATTTCAAATCCATCCAGGTAGACCAGCAGACCGATCTACCTGATGGCTACAGTCCATCCTGATATCCTGATGTTGGCTATGCCAACATGGTAATTGAGGACATCAATGAAGAAATTGATTTGGGATATAGAGATAAGAATAAAAAGATAAGAACCAGTCCCTTAATTCCTGAGGCTGAGTAGGATGAGTGCGTGGTTTATTACTTATTAAACCGTTCTTCATTATAAAAAACAAAACCTGCTATCTTTGTAAAGCTTGAGATCAGACACCAGGGGGCAAGAAATTCCCCTTCTTATGTCCCAAGGGTTTCCAGAATGACCTCCCTTGAGGCAGATGCAGTCACAGCTTTCCAGAGATTAATGTTATGTTAGTTAATATTTACTGTGGGTTTACTATGTGCCCAGCATGATACCAATGAAACACCACATGCATCATCTTGTTCTGTTCTCATTTTAAAAACCAAAAAATCTGAAGACCCAGAGAGATGAACTGGAGGGACTGGGATTTAAAGTCAAGAATGGGCTTGAATGTGGGTCAGCGCATTCCTGAGGGCCTAGCCACTCCTCCTCCATCACCTGTGTGTTACCCCTGTACCATGCACCCCAGGCTGCTATGGCCTCAGTACCCCAAGACTCCAGAGAGCAGCACCAGAGTTCATGTGGTTCCTCCTCAGTCCATCCTGGTGCCCAAGACTCTTCTGACCTCCTTAGCTGCTCTTCACTAAAGACAAACCCACACCATATTGCATTTCCTTTCAGAAGCTTCCCAGGGGAGGGCTGGCCAGCCTTTCCTGCAAGTGTTTCCCACCTGTATGGATTCTCCTAGACAAGGGGCATGGAAGCACCCCTGAGGGTTTCCATAGTAGGTCCCCAAGGTGTCTGCATAGTACACATCTCCTTAAGAACCGTTTGCCTCTTCAGAATTTCCTCTGGTTGCCCCCTACCCTAACCACATCTAATTAAATAGATGTAAACAGCCTAAGTCAATCAAATTCTGTCTCCCAGAAGCCTGGTACTGGTACCCTACGGTGACCGAGAATGACTATAAAGGCAAAGCGTCTCACAGCCCAAGGTGAGTGTCCTGTTCACCAAGCCCTAGGATGGGGTTCTTATCTCCTCCCATGAACTTAAGCAAGCTGAGCTGGCTTCAGTTAACCCCAATCAGGAGATCACTGACTGGGAAACATGCCAGAGGGACCTTTGGTAGTTTATTCCACTGCACCGATGACATGAGGAAGTTCCTATGCCAGGAACACCCCCTATCATACCTGCTGCACAGCCAAATAGGGAGGGGACACCGCTGTGATAAGCACTGACTTTTCTTGAGGATGGGTGACAGTTGATGGTCATTAGGGACTGGAACATTGACTTTTGTCATTTGATAAGGTGGGCTATAAGAAAAGATGTGCATGGAGGTAACAGATCTGCTAGGGAGATGAGACAGGAGGAGGCAAGTCCTTCTGGAATTTTTGAATGACACAAAATGGGGCGGAAGTCATTCCATGGTGGTCAGGGAGAAAAGGAGGAGGAGGAGATAATCTACATGATTATCAAAACCTGGTGGTTTGGTCTTAAAACCCTGGATGCAGAGAGGCTGATAACAATGGTCATTCATTTATTTAATTGGTTCCTGAGCATCTAGTGTGTTCCAGAAGTGAACACAGTGGGGAGAGAGGCAAGGCGAGCAAACAAATAAATAAACACGATATGTATTGTAAAGAAAGAACATCTCAGTTAGAGAAGATTTTAGCTCCACCATGCATGCAACTTTCAGGAGAGAGGTCAGAGAAGGGCTCCAGGGAGGTGGATATTGGGGCAGGAGGAGCTGGGTTTGGAGACACCATGAGTAGATACATGTGTTGGGGGCATAAGAGAAGCAGAGGTCATGGAAAATGAGGCAAGGGTCAGATCATACGCAGACAGCTAAAACTGGAAAGGAGTCGCTCCAAGTGCATGGGAAATCACTGGCATCCTCTGATCCATGTGTGCTGGGCAGAGAGAGGCGGTGTAAGAAGGAGCAGAGAGGAACCCAACAAACCAGTGGGAGGCAATTGAAATAACTCAGTGCTACACAGCTTCATTTTTGTAAGTGGCACTTAAAAATGTTCACCTATAAGCACCTTTCTAACCACCTATCCACCCCCAGTAGCAGTCAGATATACCCTAATTTAAGCATGCCTGGCAATGCCGCTTATTTTCTAGCTATTCATTTAGGTGATGTTTTAAAATCACACACATATGCTCCCAAGGCCATCAGGCAAAGGGGCACTACAGATTTCTTAACAAAATTTAGGCTTATTTTAATATCCGCTGCATTTGATTCACTAAGCTGGTGACATTTCATTACTCAGCAAAGCAAGTAATAGTTGTTTATTAGGAAGAGAGTAGAGACAAGTGTTTTCATCATACACTACACTCTGTGTCAATACTGGACTAAGGAGTTTATAAAATGAGTGTTCATTCAATCACCAGCACAGGTGATCATCCATTCATCTGTCTGTCCGTCTGTCCGTCCGTCCATCTATCCATCCATCCATTCATCCGTTCATCTGTCCATCCATCTATGTAATGAATAAATTCTTAATGATCTTCCCTACTATCTAAGTTTTAGAGATCAAAAAACAGATTCAGAGCAATTAAGTGACATTTTAACATCACACAGCCAGCAATCTATGGTGTGTCTAGCCAGAATAGCAGGTTTAGAAGTTGGATAAAAAGGTTCTCAAAAGATGCAGGGACAAGGGTGAAACAGGAGAGTAGATGAAGCCTTTCCCAGAATCCAGATTACCAATTCACATGCCCTTTCCCTTTCTAACCTTTCTGGAATTCCTCAAGCAGGAGCAGGTTGGCACAGAGGGGGGTTGGGGAACTTGTGGAAATTGGGCAGTCTCTTATGGCTAGCTACTTGGGCAGAGCCAGGTCCTGAGCAGAGTAACAGGGCTTTGCCAAACATACCCACCCAAACAGCCCCAGTGTCCCTGCTACACTTGTGTTGTCTGCTGCTGTAGAAATTAAACCTCCATACCTTACGATATCTCTTTGGATAGCTCTCCAGTTTTTGTTGTTTTTTTTTTGAGAGCTCTTTAGAAAGCAGTGACTGTACTAACTGCAAAAGTAAATAATAAATATAGGAAGATATATTCATGACCTGGAATAGGCAAAGATTTCTTAAAACACAAAGAGCACTTACCATAAGGGAAAACTGTAAGTTGGACTACATTCAATAAACAAACTTCTGTTCATCAAATGATAGCATTGAAAAAATGAAAGGCAAGCTACAGTGTGGGAGGAAATATTTGCAATACATTTATCTTACAAAGGACTTGTATCCAGATTTTAGAAGCATTTTACAAGTCAATCACAGAAAGACAGACAATCTATTAGCAATATGGGCAAAGCATTGAAATGTGCATTTCACAAATGAGAACGTGTGTGGCTAACAACACCCACTTAAGGTACTCAGTATCATTTCATCTGGGAAATGAAAAATGAAACCATGATGAGACACCACTGTTCACCCACCGTGACTACCAAAGAGGAACAAAATTGAAAGCAAAGGTGATTGATATTATGGAGTCCCCTGTATTTTTAGAGTCTGCTGGTAAGAGCATTTGCTGTACAACCACCTTGGAAAAGGAAAACTGTTTGCCGGAACTAACTAAAGCATTCCCTTACGATCCAGCATTTTTACTCAACAAATACGTATACATGTTCACCCAAAGAAACAGACAGGAAATTCTCACCGTGATGACCAGATGTCTATCAACTGAAGGACAGATTGACTGTGATGGAATAGTGCATGATGGAATACTATACAACAAAGAAAAGTGAGCAAGCTACCAACTCCCCCATAGGGATGAATCTCATGATCGTAATTATGTGTGTAGAAGAACTAGTCTCCAAAAACAGTTACTGCCTCCATTTATGTAATCCTTCAACAGGAATCCCTGATAACAGATGGCAAATACCTATGTGAACAGTCATAGGGGAAGGTGTAAAGGGGGCTTCTCAGTCTTGCAATGCCTTCTTTCTGCTTTGGTAATGCTTACATGACAGTATCCACTTTGTGAAACTGCTTCCAGATGAATGAGTTTGATTTATTCACTGTTTGCTTACGCCAATAGAAAGTTAACTCTAAAAAACCGTGATTGCTAACACCTTCATCATAAGCACCTACTGAGCACAGACCCCAGGCTGGAGCTAGAAGGGAGAGAGAACCTGACTTTGCAGAAGACTATACCCCCACACCGGAGTGGACCTCCAGCTCTGAAGTCCTTGGGCCTCCCCCCTGGGCTGCTGTTGACTAATCAGTAGAGATTGCCAAGCACAGGGAAGGCCCTATTTAAACTAATCCTTCCAGTTCTTCAGGGAAAAGAATCATCCTGAGTAACTCAGTTAACTGAGTATGCCCCAATTCTCTGGAGGGGTAAGTATAGACCAATTACAGTAAAACTGAAAATATCTGCTATTTTCAGCCTCATGCCAAAGTAATACAAAAGCTAATAGTTTCTCACAACTCTTATGTGTCAAGAACTTTTGCCATTTAATCTTTATGGCAGTTTTATCAAATCTGTGTTATTATTCCTATAGTGACAATAAGGAAATTGATTTAAGACAGGTGAAGGAATATGCCCAAGGGGACAAAGACTGGTGACTGATGAGCAGAGAGGAAGGAATTCAGGTTCTTGTGCCCCCGCGTCCTCTGAACAGTTGGTGGTGCTGTTCCACACCCTTCCTCTAAACACCCAACCCCTCATGGAGGAAGAAAGCAAAGGACCCCAGCAGCCACCTGCCTTTCACTCACAAGGTGCTGACAGGCACCAAGACAAGAGTGATTCGCTTCAAGTCACCTGCAAATAACCAGAAAAGAGAACGAAACCTTTCTTGCCAAGCTCAGAAACTGATAAAACATTAATGGAATAAAATATAACAAATATGATTTTATATTTCACCCCCAAATTCACTGCTTTGCTGAGCAATTCCTGCCCTTACAGTATGGCTGGGTTCAGGGAAATTCAGCTAACAAATGCCAAGCTCTGAAAAGCGATGTGATGAGGAAAATGAGAAAAAGCACAACCATTCTTCTAGCACTTCATGAAAAATGGAAGGTTTGACGGTCGGGGTGTAAACAGCCCAATTTTTGTGCCACCAAATCATGATGCCTGAAGCATATTAGAGCTAGAGGCAAGCCAGAGCCATCAAGGTTTATGGACTTGGTAAGAATAGATGGTTGTAAAGACCAATTCTGGTTTATGAATCTGGCTGGGTGGAAAGGGAGATGCACTCTGTGAGAACAGGCTCTCCAGTACAGTTGCTGAAAGAAAATTCTAGAAAACAAAGAAGTTCACCATGGCAAATAAGCAGGAGCAGCCCAAGCAACTCAGTTTCACCTGAAGCAGTTACCAAAGGAGATATGATTTCCGAGCACACACTGGCCACGTCAGCCACAGGAGGAAGCAAAACAGGACCCCACATCAAAACAAGTCAGACAATGGGGGTCGCTCGAAACAGACTGGAGTCAGAGCTTTGTGAGCCACTCCTGGCTGGCCATCCTAGATGGCAGAGCGGCAAGGACAACAAAAGACTATTCCTTTTAATGAGAATAATCTATCATCACTACATCAATCTGATTAATGTGATGGGACCATTTCAAAAGGAGGAAATTACAGGTCATTAGGAATCATTTCAAATTAAGTTATGGCCTTAAATGATTTGTCTTCAGCTTGATGAAGAATTTACCCAGAATTTTATTTTGCAGGTTTCATTCAGAGCACAAATAATATTTACACGATTCCACAGACCCTTCAGAGAACCATGTGGCCTGCACGCGGTGCGCGGCTGACAGCGACTCCACCATCTGCCTCGCCCGACACCTCTCAGGTCATGTTCTGGCTCAGTGGAACATGATTCCATTCCTGCCTATTCTTTATTTATTTAAATTCAGGGATAAAACAAGCACCTCCATTCCAGGTTGTTTACAAAACAGTTTGATAATCTGATTCCAATTAAATGGCTAAAAACAAAATAAGAACAAAAATATAAATCATGTTAACCATCTGTTTTTGGCTGACAAAGGCGGCAAATGGAAAGGTTAAGTTGATACTCCGCATTTAATCTGTGCTATTGTGGAAGGAAAACCCAATTAGAGATGCTATTTCATTGCAAGCTTTACACTGTCTCCCTTTTGTTCTTTAATTTGAGTTGTACCCATTGTGTTTCCAAACTAGGAGGAGGGTTCATTATCTCCTCCTCCAATGTGTTACATGGGGTGCCCTCATTTATGAATTTAGCATCCCCAAGCTCACTAATTATCACCAGCTTCTCTCAACTGCTAGTCACTCCTCTGCAGAGCTCAGCAGCAAAGCTGTCTTCTAGGCACCAGATGACAATGGACTCAACTGCAAACTGTGTTGCTTTCCCAGAGAGAATGAGGAGGTGGGATCACAGTGCAGAGGTGGCTTTCAAACATGAGCCCTCAAAAGGAAACAATCCCCCTGGTGTGGGCTTGCTGGGCGCCATTTGTGAGTAGACAAGCTCTAAGAGGGACTTTGAACATTTGGAAATGGTTCGCTGGATGTGCAGCTGACTGACTTGAAAGCAAACAGTTCCCTGCATGGATTACCAACTAAGATTTTAATAAGTCTGGAATGCCCAAACTCAAGAGCTACTGGACCCAACACCCAGAGCTGGACATTCTGTTTCCTGCAGCTTTCTGAGTCAGTCGCCTTGGGGAACACTCAGGTCACCAAGATTCTGGTGCTACTGGCAAAGGGAGGAGCCATCCTGTTCACTCCTCTACCCAGAGTTTTGCTCACTCAAACCTTCATCCTGAACATGCTTCCTGTATGTTGGGGGCCTTCTGTTTGCCAGGTGATTTTCTACTTTCATCATCCTGCCTTCTCCCATGAGCCTCCCCCCCCCCAAAGACACACTTGTTACGGCATCCGTTCTGTCCATCCTGCTGAACAGGTGTTCCTTGCTATCAAGGTACCTTAAAAGTACCATATGCAATGGAGGGTGGCCTGTGAAGGAACAGGCAGTTGCAGTCAGCTTCTCACCTGCCCTTTCCAGGATGATAAGGAAGAGGCATTTCTCATTTGCATCAATGTTCCCCTGGTTGTGCACAAACACAGCGGTCAGAACACAGTCTTTGTTTCTTCACTAGGCAAAGCTGGATGGGTCTTGCAGGCAGGATGTGAACTCTGGTTTTTCCCCTGACTAGTCCTGGTGGTGTAGGACTAATTCTTCCCATCAGGCAGAGATGATCCCAGGGTTCACAAAGAACTTCTCTCAGACACACTCCCTCTGCCAGGGTAGGCAGTAGGATGTTCACCACCAAGACCTCACGGCCCAGATCTGCATGCTACTGGGAAGCCACACAGTGAGAACTCCCCATGACTGAGGCCATCTGTGACAGAGCTCAGTCAGGTCATTCAGAAGTGACATGACCAGCAGGGCTGGATGGCAGCTTCCTAGGAGTTGGGGCCAAGGGAAGGGCACAGTGCCAGGCTGCACGCGTATCTGTTGAATGAATGAATGGCTGAAGCAAAAACCTTAGGAGGTGGGCAGCAAAGGTGGTTTTCTTGCTGCTTTACCCATGCAAAATGTTACTTTGGGCAAACGAGTGTTGAACTGTGGCTGCCAAGGCAGGAGCGGCTCACAGCCCTGGAGTGGCTCACAGCCCTGGAGTGAGACCCATGACTTGAAGGGAAGCCTGCGGCGATGGGAGCACAGAGTCTATGTGAAGACAGAGGGATGCAGTCTCTGCTTAATGCTTAGCGGGAGAGAGGCAGCCTCCCCAAATGAGGAAGACATGTGTCCCTTACTGCCACCCCAAGGGGTACTCAGAGAGAGCAAATCACAAGGACATCTTCATGGCCTAAGAGCCTGGGCTTGATGGGTTAATCCAGTACAAGGGAAGTGGATACACAGGCTACGAGTCTCTGGGTCCCCCAGTTCTTTGACCAAGTTGCAAGTCCCACAGAGATGCAGCCCTATACCCCACAAGCAGTGCCCGGGTCCTTCTAATCATACACACACACTGGAGCCCTGCTGTCACTGAACAGGCCACCCATCTTCCCCATCGGAACCCCATCTACACTTGACTGAAACGGTGTATTGTCATACCCCATGCATGGAGATGCGATACTGCCCCATGCAATGAATAAACCTTAACAACAAGCCATGCATCTGGTCGCATTCAACTACGGGCAACACAGCATGGACAGAAGTCAGTGGGTGCAGCCAACATGGAAGCAACTATGCAAGACCAGTCCAGAGTCACCAATATCAGACTTCCAGGGTGAACTTCTACCCTTGTCCTTCTGCAGGTGACAGAGAACTGGAAGTTCCCCTCCTTCCCTTCTCTTTGTAGTGCCAGGGATCCTCCAACCATACATTTCCCAAGGTTTCCTCCATCAAATAAACTCCGGAAATCCTGAGTTTAAGAGGAAATAAATTCATTTCCTTCTTTCAAGATGGAAATTAAAAATAAATCACAAAAAAAAACACCCTATTTTCCTTCCCTCTACTTGTTTCTGTCCTCCTGCCTCCTACTACTTGTCCATCCACACAGAGCTTGCTAGAGCCTTCAAACCCTTTGGGGCAAGGGAAAGTTTAAAGCAATTGGCTCTGCATACCATGCTCAGTCTTCTACTACTTCCAAGCTGGTTCACAGAAGAGAGGAAGGGAAGAGCTTCCTGTTGCACCATCTTCCCATCATCCCCTTCATAGGAAGAGGCTCCAGCCAGGCGAAGCCCCATGTCTCCTGTGCACCTGGGTTTGCTCTGGGTGTCAAGGGCTGGTTGGAAGTGAGCATGCTGGACTTGTATGCAAACTGCTTTAGCCTTCTTTTCAATAAGAAGCTGCCTGTCTCTCATCCCTGCTCGAGCCCTGCTTCACGGTAGGATCTGATGATGGGTTCTGGCTCAGAAGTAGAGTGAGACTGTCAATGACTTGGTAGTAAAGATGAAAGACAAAAACAAAATGAGAAACACAATCTCTGTGGACAAGTGAAGAGATGATGGCAGTGGGAGAGGCTGGGGTAGAAGGTCTGCCTGCAGACCCCCAGGTCCCCCCTGCAGCATGCAGGCACAAGTATCACACATGCTGGGTCATGCAGTGGGTACATTCTCCTCCCACCCACCAGTTTCTCATCAAATCATTGAACAAAAATGGAAGATCCCCAATAATTCTGTAATGTACAAATCACATAAATTAATAATTCTACCTTGTATCAATAAATGAACCATGAAGATTCTAATATACAGAAATGTTACTTCACATAGAGAGGATCATGTGACAATCACATATTCATTAATCAGTAGAACAACTTTCTCGGTCAACCCATGGAAGTACCTCATTCCTGTAACCACTTTCACTCTAGTTCCTCATAAGAAGTGTCACCTACTTACTGGTCCCCTGGAGCTACACGTAAAAGGCTTTTGGATTTGGCGTTTGACTTTTATCCTATGTTGTTACAAATAAAGTTGCAGTAAACAGTCTGGAATTTATGTCTTTATGGGCCACTGTTTGTACACAAATTCCTAGAAAGACAGTTGTAGGGGTTAAGGGAAGGATATATTCAATTTTAAAAGATATTTGTCAAATTACTCTCTAAAGCCATAGTAACCATTTTATATTCCTACTCATAGTACAGAAGAAGGGTGCTTAGCTTTTTTCCCATAATAGTTATTTGGGTGTATGTCTTATTCCTTCAGCCAGTCAGAAAATGCCTGGAAGGCAGCAAACATCACTCAGTGTATCACATGCTTGGCATTTCATCTCACTCACAGTAGATGCTCAAGGAATATTTGCTGGATGGATGTCAGTAAGAAATCATTAGACATCATTCAAGTGTCTGGGATGAAACCATAATCCACAAGCAATAAACTGAGATCCAGTGTTATACAACATGACAAAGGCATACAATTATCTGTAAGAATAAGAGTCCTAAATGGGTTGGAGATCAATGACCAATTAATGGGCAATATAAGTTTCACAAAAGGATGTATTGCCTTTAACAAATCATGCATTTAGACAACCCCCAAGTGGCAGTCACTGCCAGGCACACAGCCATGAATAGATCCAAATACCCACTCACATGCCACATTCAATTCTACACAAGCCAGCATGGGTTCCTGAACTACTTGGAAGAAGGACACATGTCAATAACAACAATGAATTATTAATTCTTTCATTACAAGATCTTAATTTACTGCTCACCTCTTCATAGGAAATCCATGCAAGAGTAGAAACCAGAACTTGTGTCTCCTTCTCAGAGAATCTAGGCACAGGTAATTAGAGAGAAAGGATGGTTGCAAACCTGGAGGATGGGCCTGGGGAACAAAACTTGGGATAAGCCTAGGACCTTACCAACTGTGAAATAAAAGGTGAGTCCCAATGTTCCACACTTCATCTTTGAAAGTGATTAGATGGAGGGCAGGATGGGGTACACATCCTTAAGCACAATCTGTGAAATTTTCAACAGGGAAGTATACTATCTATGATCTTCTAAGGTTTTACTGATTGGAAGGTCAGTTCTCTAGTCAAATGGCTTCACCCTTATCTTATCACCTTGGATATGTTATTTTCCTCTAGTTTTATCCAATACCTTCATCTTCCAACTTTCAAACATGTAGATTCTCACTGATGATGAACCCTACCATCTATAAGAATTAGTTTAGAAAACACACTTTTTTCTAGAATAAAATGTCTCACATCAAGATGGAAGTTGCACAGAAACCAAGAAAACCATCCCATTTACAGTGTATAAAAAATATTAAATGCCTTAGAGTAAACCAAACAGATGAAAGAGTTGTTGAAAACCATTAGATACTCCCAGACTTCCAATTATACTACAAAATCATAATAAGTAAAACAGCATGGTACTGGAACAAAAATAAACATACAGGTAATGGAATTAAATTGAAAACCTAGAAATAAGGCCACATGTATGTGGTCACTAATCTATGACAAAGAAGCAATGAATGTACACTGGAACAAAAAAAATTCCTTCAATAAATGGTGTGGGAAAACTAGATCACTACATGCGAAAAAATTAGATTATTATCTCACATCATACATAAAACACAATTCAAGATGAATAAAATATATAAATATAAGACTTAAAATCATAAAACACATAGAAGAAAACACAGGCACAACAGTCCATGACATCCATCTCAGAAACATCTTTGAGGACTCAACTCAAGAAGCAAAGAAAATAAAGGAAAAGATAAACAGTTGTGACTACATCAAACTAGAGCTTCTGTAGAGTCAGAGAGACAATTATCAAAATAAAGAGGAAATCTACAGACTAAGAGAAATTATTTGCCCACCACTCAACTGATGGGACAATATCAAAGATCAACAAAGAATTTACACAACAAAAATCAGTTGCTTCCTGCCCTCCAAATGCAGTCAGGACTCACAGTCAACTCTAGCATCCATCTGCACAGGCTCTCAAGAATATGTTCATACACTCACTCACGCCACTTCCTTAATGAAAAAAGCTCGTAGGAAAGCACAAGTCCCACGATAAAAGCTTTCAATGACCAAATCAGATTTTTCAAGAAGATAGTGATTCCACTTTTCACAGGACTCTGTGTGATGACGGCTGCAAAAACCTTGTGAATAAATCAAGAGAGCAGAGAGCTTTCAGTGGGGGAAGTCCAAGGTGTATAAGCAAGAAAGATGTTGGCTTAGAAGAGATTTCCTAGCTGTGGATGTGTGTGGATGAATGACTAGATTCACTACAGTCACTAGACAGGAGGTGATCTCCCGTCTCTCAAAGGGCAAGATGGATTTGCATGTGAAACCAGGTGGGCGAGCAGCCCCTCCCCATCGTCACACTCACAAGGCTGCTGACCATGCTAATGTCACATGCTGCTCCCAGCAGGCCACCCTCCGTCCACCGTGTGGGAAAGGCCAAGTGCCCTGCTCTTAATCTCCCCAGGCCCAGATGAGGAAAATCAATGTAATGACCCATAAGAGGAATTCGCTCGTAAAGAAGGTCACCATGCACCTCCAGTTATTCGCTGGCTCTTTAGGAAAGAAAATACCATAAAAATCTATGAACAGGGCAAAACCCCAGGCTCCATTAGCACATGTGATGGGGGGGGGGAATGCGTGTGGACACTCATGTTACATCTTCTTCCTCACGTCCATCCACACCAACTGCCTGGCTCCAACCCAGCGTTCGCTAAGTGTCCACGTGCCAGGCGCTTCAGGAGAACAGCAAAGGCCCCAGTGCGGCCTGGCACCACAGACAGCCTATGTGTTCTCAGCAGGTCAAGGACGTTGTTGGAAGGCCATTTCCAGCTCCCTGCGGTGCTGTCAAGGCCTGCTCCATCTTGGGCTGTCATTGCTAAGTGCAAAGCCCAAGCAGCCTCTTAAAGTCCATGTGAACCAGGAAGAAGGACAATGTGCTCTTTGCTCTCTGGAAAGAGGCCTTCCCCTTCAAGCCAGGCCGTTCCCTGCCTCCCGGGCTGGGTGACCTGGCCACCTCGTGTCAGACAGCCTGAGACAGAGCCACAGAACCCAGCTCCACCACCCTGGCTGGGGGACAATCACATTCACCTTTTCATTCAGTGATTGCGAGGGGACGGGGGTTCAGAGGCTTCTCAAAGGCTGGCCCCAGAGCGCCTTCCTGTCACCCAACTCGCTCAGGGCTTAGAACTCAAGGGACGCTCCAGTGGTCTGTATCCTTGAGCGTCACCCACCTCCCAAGCACCCAGGAGACGTCAGGCGTCAAATGCCACCGGTCATGGACAGTGAGCAAACCTGGCCACAGACACCCCCGCAGGCTCCCACACACGCCCTGGTACTGATTCCCCAGGGTCCCCTGTTTCCTGCTGCAGAGGTATGTCCAGCACATACTCAGGTGTCCCTGGCTGCTCGCCTGGCCTGAGGGAGTGAACAAAAGCACAGTCACTCCTTACGGTCCTTCTTGTCACATGCGGCCCCCTGGCCTCAGCAGACGGCTGCCTACGTCAGGCCGACCACACATCTCCCCCATCTAGACTCCTCTGCCCTGGCCGTCTGATTTCCCTGCCTCTGTGAACCACCGGACTCAACCTGGAGGAGCCAAATGCTTTTCATTGGCCTTAAAAATAAGCAATGCTGCACCAATTCTGCATTTTCCTTTCAAAAAAAAAAAAAAAATCCAAAGCTGATCCAAAAAAAAAAAAAAAAAATCTCCAATTGTTTTGTTTTTCAGTATTTTTTTGTATAACCAATTAGTCTCTTTTGTGCTCTCTGTCCTGCTTTGGTTTGGGTAAAAGCGAACAGCATTTAAAATGAAGGCATTGTTTATTCACAAATCAAATAAGCTCCCGACAGCTGCCCCAGTGGCTTCCTCATTCAGTTAAATTAATGCCCAAGGCCTCAGGGTGAACAGTCTTCTGGGGAGAATGTGGGCATTTATTTTCAGATTCCCATTCGGTGTTAGGTCTTTTAATGCCAAATCCTATTTAATGTACTCGTGTTATGTTAAACTGTGTGCAAATTTATTCTATGGACGACTTGACAGAATTCATAGTATTAGAGTCAAACACGATTTACACTTGAAAAATAAGATCTTTACTTCACTTCCAAACTGCAGCAACCCAGCTGGTGGGGTGAGCAGAGGGGGAAGCATGCATTACCACCCTTTCCCCCAAAACTGGCCCTCATTTTCCTCCCAAAACCACCGTTAGAAATGTCATTTAAAAGGACTGCAGGCATTTCGTTCCTCACCCAGGAAACTATTCTTCGGAAATTTTAGTATGTTTCTCATAAAACCTGGTGCTTTGTTGTTGTTGCTGTTGCTGTTTTTATGAGATGTAACCAGCGCTGCTTTCCAATATTGTACCTGCTCATTCTAACTTGCGAGGGAGAGACAGTTCTTAATAGCGTGTTATTGAATTTTATAGCTCCCCTTCAGCTTTTGTCTTCTCTGGAAACAGTGGACTATTCAAAGCTTTTGTCCTGAAAGCTTGGAGTCTGTGGTTAATCTCCTCAGAGCGACTCTTTAGTGGATGGGTTGCCTGCAATGCCTCCTGGTCCTCAAACTTATCTCAGCAACGGTCCCAAGAGAGACACGTGGAGACTGCGCTGCAATGCTTTGTCTTTATCACTCAACCATCCTTCTCCTATCAGGGGGCGTATGAAAGTACTTTAAATACTGCTGAAATGCTTGGTCCGTTTTCCTCTTTATGGTGTGAAGGATACCCCAATAAAGGATCTTGTAATCACACTGCCAGGCTACCACACCCATGAAACTGAACTCACCGCTCCCTCACGGGATAATTCAGATGAGCTCTCCAGGGCGCTGAAATCACCTGTCACCAGGATAAGCCTGTTGGATTATTGTGCACACATGTGTTTCTAATGACTGCTTTGGGCTTCGTCTCTGTCTCATCTCCCCTCATCCTTAGCTACCCCTTTATCTCTCTTGTTCCTTGTGACACACACCCACATGTCACAGAGTCTGAGGTGGAGGGGAGTGGAGTGGAGAGACAGGGGCTTGCTGTGGCTACTCAAACCCACTGTGCCCACACCAGGCCCTTGAACCTACACCTGTGCTGTGGGACCTGTCATCTCCCTCTTGCATCTTCAACAGATCTCTCTCTCCACGAAGTCCTCTTCCACACATACGCACCTTCAAATCTCCTTCTAAAAACACCTACCCTTGGCTCCTCAAATTGCCATCTGTTGCCAACTTCGCTAAGGCACAGTAGGGTCAAGAAGACACCCCATTTTTTAGTTTCCTTCCTTCATCCACATCTTATATGGATATTTCTCTCATATCTTCTCGTGTATCTTAGACTTTGACTTCAGTCAATACCTACCATGGAATTTCCTGCTTTGCAGAGTCCCAATAATTCTCTCCACGTCAAATCCAAGGGTGTTTTCTAAAGCATTTCTTCCTTTACTTTCAAATTGCAGGAAATCTTCAGTGGTCCTGAACGTTCCCTCCCTGCCGGCAACCTCACAAGATTTTCCTAGTTAAGCAAAGGCTCTTAAAGTCTTCACATATCCATGTTTGGACTGAGAAGTTCCTGGGGTCTGAACTTGTCCTCCTCACTGTCCCCAGTGTTGACTCCTGCCATGAGTTCCTCCATCTTCCTCCCCGCCGAGCAGCTGCAAAGCCCCCGCTCTCATGGCCCCGCTGCCTCTCTGCTTTATGGCTATCTCTATGCCCATCATCTCTCCCTGGCCAGACCCTCAACTTGTTGCAGACTGAGACTGTCTCAATCCTCTCAAAACCTCTGTGCATTTGGCCCACTGCCTGGTACGCAATGCCAGCTGAATACTGAATGTGTTCATTTTCAAAATTAGTTGTAACAAAGTCATTTTTTCACTTGCCACTTTCTTTGTTAGACTCTCATCTGTCACTCGTGCTGAACCAAAGCGCCCTGTCCTGGCTGCACAGATGAGGCCAGACAGCCTGGGTTTAAAACAGACACCCAGACTCCATGTTGGGTGCGCTGACCAGTGGGGTGAGAGCAGAGGCCGAGACCGCATTCTCACAGCATTCCAAAGAACAGGCCACACTCTGAGGAGGACTGTTTTGTGGGCATCGTCCTGACAGAAACATGGCTACTGAATACCCATGACATTGACCTTTGGGTCAGACGCACAATTCAATTCAGATTCGTGAAACTATTAATTCTTATTAATAAATGGTCAAAAAATCTGTGGATTTCTTAATTTTCGTTCAGACAGGTTAAGTATGATTATCCATCAACACTGATGGAGGGCCTAAAGCCAAGAGCTAAACCAAGAGAAAATCCCTGCTCTCCTGGGTCTGGCCCTGGGGAGGAGCCTGAGTGCTCCCCTGCCCCTCCCCCCCAACCCACACCAGGTGACCATGTACACAGCTCTCAGGAGACAGCTGAGGACAAGGCAGGGAAAAGCTAGCCCTTGAAGTATCCCAAAGGGTCAAAAGACAAGAGATTCTGATGAGCTGGGGTGCCCTGGACCAGCACACTCCTGAGGGAGTTTATCTGTGACCTTGGAACTCATCCTGCATCATGGAGTCTGAGTTCATCCTCTCTGTCTCCTGCGCTCTGACCCCTTGGCTCTGACTTCGCCCTGCCTGCACCTTGGGCCACAGAAGGGCAGACACAGGCAGGGTACGACAGACAAGGTTCCAGTCCCTTCAGGTTCCCTGTGGTCAGTGGCAGGCATGGCCAGTCTGCGGGGGTAGGGGCAGTGAAGGGATCTCTTGAGGTCCCCAGAAGGCCTTCCTGCTCCTGTCAGGCAAAGGCTGTGGGGCTGGTGCTGAATCTTTCATGCGTATTGGCTGCTGCTAGGGTTGTTTTATTCATCATTACTTTTATTTGATCCAACTGTTTCTTGAAGCCATCCACATCCAGCATGCAGATTACATGCATACCAGATTTCCTCTCAGAAATAAAGCCCACGATGGCTGCTATGTAAACAATCCCTCCATCCTTCAGAGGGTTCAAGGCTTCCTTTCAAGAAAAGAACCCTCAGTGGAGCAGTGGCATGTACCTACTCCGAGGACCTAAGGATGACTTCACCACTCCAGGTACCCCGGCTCCCTGACTGACCTCTTCCACTCTCCCCTGGTCACCAGGCCCCCAGTTCCTGTTCTTGTTGCCCTCACCACCATGGAACCCTGCCAGCAACTTCTTCACAGACTCCCTCTCTCCCGTGTCAGAGACAAAGTCCTCCAGCAGCCAGATACCAGCCAGGTTCCCCTGACTTCTCTTCCTGAGACTCACCTGGACCTGAAACTGAAGAAGTGAAAAAAGAAACTCCTTTTCCAAAGCTCCCCCATCACCTGCTCATGCCAGACCCCAGCGAGCTCACTTAAAGGTTTGGAGCAGGGGACACTCACCAAGGTCATCCACAAAGTGACGCTGAGTGTATCTTGCTGTGGACTCTGCTGAGGACTAAGGACAAAACCAGAGGGCTCCTCCGCTTATTTTTAGCATCTGTTAAGTGTGTGGCACTGGGGGAGGGGAGCGTTGACAGAGTCCTCTCTCTGGGTTACATTTCTCGCTAGGTTCATTCTGAAGAACTTACAAGTTCACTCAACTCAAGTTCACTCAAATACTTGGAATATGACCTGCACATGATAGCAGCTCAAAAATGGTGGGGCCAGTCACCCTACTAAACTCTTATCTTTTGAATCAAATCAAAGAAACCTATACCCTATTTGAGATCGCCTGCACTTTCAGCATAAGTCTCCTGGCCCCCTCCCCACCTCTTCCTACACCCTGGCCTCAAACATTTAAAATGTAGTAGGCTCCCTATTCCAGAACTTCTTGGTGCTCAATTCAGATTGGATAACATGTTCTCCATATCCACTCAGCTTGGGGAATTCGGAGTTAGAAGCTCAAGGAGACTCGGAATTCTATTCTCTAACAGGCCCTGCTTTTACCAACATGATCTTAATAAATCACAAGAAACACACTGCACTGTTTATGTAAATTTAAACCTATCAGTTGATTAAACTGGGCTCAGATAAGCAAGAAAACCTCAAGAGTCTCCACGACGAGAAGGCTCCAGACAAAGAGCTTCCCCTGAAAGCTTATCTTGTTCTCTGGGGACCTTGATTTCAACAGCTGCTGTATCCTTCTGTCTGAAAGTCCTGGAAGAATTAATTCTAAATTTTAAATAGGCACAGGACACTTGGTTTTGCTCACACACCCTGGCCAGGGCTCCAGAGTCCTCCTCACATTATTTACAGGCTAATCTTTCTGCGTTTAGTTGTAAGAGCTGTCAATCAGGAAAGCCTCTCTGTCTCTGTGACAGTCAGGAGTTGCATCCTATTTTCATGTACATCGACACACAATGAATCACAGGCCTCACTAATCCTTTAAGAGTGTTAGAGGTTCCCCCGGGACTGCTGGGTTGAAGGCAAGCCCTGCCCTGTATTATGCTATTTCCTACTAATCCTAGGAAAATGAATGTTAATTTATCATGAAAAAGGGTTAATTATGCATTTATTTCCGACGTAGGTACATGAGATCAGGCTCAGAAATAATACTGAGTATCATTCTCTTTTAAATGAGGATTCCATTTTAAGCATTTTTATCCAACAGATGCTAAACTCAGAGCAACAGTGCAGAAGAGAAAGAGTGACTGGGTAATGACAAGACCCAACTATAATTTTAATTAACCTTCTGATCCTGCTTAAATATATTTTGCCTTGTAAAAATCTGTAATAACATCTATTTCAATCTCCTATGCTATTAGTTATTAAATTGAAAATGGATGCCCAGACTGATTTGGCAAAGATATTCAAGAAATTTTTTCCTTCTTCTCTCTAGTTTATTAAAGTAATAATTTGTAGCATGAAAAAGTTCTCTGATGAAGTAATTTCGTATAATTAAATCACCAGATTTATTAGGTTTCCCAAAGTTGCGCGTGCGCACGCACAAACACACACACACACACACACAGCTGGAGGGATGGTGGCTGTTAGCAAATGCTGAGCATAAAGTCATCTTTGCAATGGCTTTCCTTGTGAGGTCCAGCCACTCGGATCAAGGTTTACCAGTGTCACATGATCTCCTACGTGGTGTATGAGGTTCTTGATGCTTTGCCTCTTTCCTCCTCACCACTAACAAGGAGATTGCCAGGAGAGGGACAGGGAAGAAAGTGTAGGGAACATCAATCCCAAGATTCTAGAAACTCTGGTGACTTAAGTGGTAGAGAGGTGATGATGCATCCTGGGAATGGATACAGTTTTATAAGTCAATACATTTTACTAAATTTAAAAGAGACGGATGAACCTAGAGGGAATCATATTATTAAAGATAAGTCACAAAGAAAAAGACAGAAGCCATATGGTTTCACCAATAGATGAGATATAGGAATAAAAAACAAGAAAACAAGAAAAAGTCAAAATAAACTGGTAACAGAACTGAGGTAAGCAGCTAAGGAAGGGGAAGGAAGGGGGAGGGTAGAGGCAAGGGGAGCGGAGGGGAGGGATGAGCACAAGAAGATGAGAGTTCATAGCTGATGGGGGTGGAGAGGCCTAGAAAAATAAAAACACATTAAAAAATAAATAAATACATAAATAAAAGAGACATATCTCTCTGCAGAGTTGTGTGTGGACAGAGGCAGGGAGAGATCTAAGGCATGAGTGCTCAGATTAGCCCACAATCCCTTCATGCCCCAGTTTGCTATTTTCTCCTCTTCCCTTTTCCTGCATTCACTCAGATTCCCCCACGGCTCTATCGCGAATCCTCTTCCTAGGGATGCCTTCCAAGGCTTTTTCCTTGTATCCTCTCAGCCTGAGAACCTCTCAGAAGATGGAGCCATAGTCTGTCATCTTTACAAAGACCAGAATTCCGCTGGAGGAAGAACAAAACCATCCAGGTTACCTGCAAACCTTCAGAGGCTGTGCAGCCCCCATCCCCCGATTACTGGCTCCTCACAACTGCTACACCAGAAGTGGCAGGGCAAGACGAGGGGTTGTGTTCAGGGAAGGAAGACGGAGACTGCAAATTACAGTGCCACCTGGCGAGGTTGCCAGTGGGACACGGAGGATCCTAAACGTAGGTGGAAGGGGGGACGCAAGGATTTGAAGAGGAAATGGTGCTTGAGTCCACCTGGGAGGAAAGACAGTTTTAGAGAGAGCATGCCAGGTAGGAGGAGATCAGCCTCGAAGGCAGGGCACCACTGAGGGGCTGGCACTCTGGGAAAATTCAAGTTGCTCCAGCTGGCTTGGCAGGAAGGGTGCATGTGAAGAGAAGGCTGGGAGCTGGCAGGGAAAATGCAGAGCTGTGGGTCCCAGGCCAAGGAGTGAGGACAGGATTCCCACATGGCTGGGTAGTTGCCACTTTGGCTCCAAACATCGTGCTGCAGAAAGCAAATCCATTTGCTTATATTGACCTGGAGGAAGATATCGCTTGAAGCTGTGAGAAAATGGGCAAGGACCACTCAGAAGGCAAGTGCCTGCTGGCTAGCTCTCACAGTCACTCAGGGTATGAAGACTCAATACTAATCTGAAAACGTCCCTCATGCACTATGAGCGCCACCTTGCAGGGTCTACTCTCAAGGAGTCAGTATCCATCTTGACATGTAAATTCACGAACAGAACATGCACCCGTGGAATATATTCTACGTGTCTGCTATGCAAAACAAATATTTATGTTGAATATTGGAAATGGTTACACGCTCAGCTTCTTACATCTATGCACTATGAAAACACGGCCTTAGAGCTGACTGGATCTCATCTTTATCCTCAACTTCACCCTGCACCAGGCAGCTCTCAGCAGCATACCGGGAGGGACTAGTGCCTAAGTCTGGAGGGCCTAGTGCCTTGGGGTCAGTCAGAGCCCCTTCTGGCCACTGAGCTCACATAGCCTCTGATTCCCTTGCAGAAGAGGCTGCACTACTGAGGTTATGTCCAATGGAGGCATGATTGGTTCTACAGCTCCATTTTACAGATGAAGAAACTAAGGGTCAGAGTGTCTGGTATCATATTAGCTCAGTGATAGAGCTGAGAGGAGATGACCACCTTCTAATCTCCCCAGTCAGAGGTTTCTCCTACGCTGTACCACCTCTGATAAAAGACCTGTTTTTGTATTTCAATCCTCCTACAATGAAGATTCTACCTACTGTTCTCACACAGCTGTCTTTGCAGTAACTCTGCCCATTCCCTAGGAAGCCACGAGAAATTCAGAAAGGCTCCTCTTCTAAACATAGGCATAAAATTTGATTAAAAAACAAGAAAACAAAACATTGTGTTGAATGCCCACCTGAGCGAGTGAAAGCTTGCTGCAATGTGTCTGTTCTGTTTGGGCTCAACCGAATTTTTCCAGGTGAAAAAGTGAATCAGTAGCCAAACCTGCCAACCCGGATCCTTTCTATGAATTAGGCTACTGAAAAAAAAAACTGCTTTTTCTTTGTAAATCTCCAAAAAGTAATTGCATCCTCGCAGGCTAAACTACAATTCCAGGACACTTCTCCATCTCGATGAATTCCCGTGTCACCAACAGCCTGTTTTTGACTAAGCTGTATCTATATACCAGAAAAGCACACTAAATGAAACCGAAGGAACAAAAGCTAATTTTGTGAAGCTTCCAACTCATCTTTCCCCCGCGTCCCTTTCTTAATAACCTATAAATTTTAGTCATGAGAATCATTCTTCAGTGTCTGGGTCAGTAAAACTCTGGCTAAAAATCAATAGTCTGCCTACTTTTAAGACTTCAACGTGTTGTCAAGCATCCGAGGCCTCTCTTTATAAAACTCCATAATGAGCTAAAATAGATTTCATTCTAAAAATCAGAATTCTCACACTAATAGGCTTTCATGGAAAAAAGGCTCTTGTAACTAAGAACAGACTACCAAATGGGCTAGATTTTTCAATTTTATACCTTTGTCCATAAGTGCTAATTTCTCAGTGGAACAGACAGATAATATACTACTAGAGATTACTGAAACCTCTAGTCACTGTTCTGAATTATTAATTTAAAAGGTTATGCACCAGTGCTAATATAAATTATCTTTTAAAACTATCTATATGGGTAACATTTTAATAAGCTTGAAACATGATTTTTCTCTCTTGATGGTGAAAGCAAAATATATAAATGGCTCGAAGAGAGATATGGATTTATTGTATTTTTTTTTCCAAAAGGTTTACACGACCGTTTCCCATAACTGATGAGAAACCCCCAACCATGGACCCAGCCTGCAAATACACTGCCCTAATCAATTTAAGGTGGCAGGTGCACCCCGACCCCTCTATCCTAGGACTCCAAATGAAATCTCTTTCTTCTGCAACTTGCTCGAAAAACCTGTTCACGACATTCAGGCTTCACCTGAGCACGCTGCAGGGAAGAGGCAGGATATGGTCAGGTCCCATGGGAAGTAAATAAAATACCAACACTGCAGCAACCTGCAGAAATGTCAGCTTTCCTCCGGGTTAATAGCGTTTGTTCTGTGCCTGATGCAGAAAGTGCACTGGGCTTTATCCTCAACAGGCAGCTATATCCTTGGGAAAGAGGAAGACATGGAGGAAATATGGGACGTCTTAGCTGTCTAACGACATGCCAGCTCCAAAAGATGGCTGGACATTTATCAGAAAGCCTGAGCAAGCGGAGCCCAGCATGTTGCTTTCTGCCAAAAGTACAGAAGGAAAAAAAAAAAAGCAATGCTGGATTATCATGCATAGATCATTAAAGGATGAGATGAATGTTGGTCAACTCCAGGCTCCTACAACGCTTGCCTGAAACCTCAGCCAGTGTTTCCTTATTGCTTTGACTTTGTGAGCTACATTAGAAGCTTCAGGAAGATCAGTCAAAGGAGTTGGCCCAGACCTTTCCCCCACCATCCTTTGTTTTGGCATTGTCCTACCATAAGGAGACATGTACCCCTCATCCCTCACCACGGGACTGCACTGTAGTTCAGAAAGGAGCGGTTAATAAGGTAATCCAAGCAAATAATTCAGTTGCACTGTTTATAGAAAACAGGGGAAAATGAAAGTCATCTTGGTTTTTCTCTTTTTATGTTCATTGCCTTCTTTTCCAAAGGGAGCTGCCCATTTCCACCTTGCAGGGTCTAAGCATTAAGTCAAAAAGCAGGCTTGCGTGCGCGTGAGCTAGAGTTCCCAGCTGGCTACCAAATGACCTTCCTTTAGCATTTTCCTAAGGGGATTAAAAAAAATACTAACGTCTGATGCAGGCAGACTGTTTCCACCACAAATAACCCAGCAATGCACTATTTGTTTTTTAAGCTGACAAACAAAATCTTTAATTTATAAGCAGACAATATCAACCAGTTGCCTGGTTTTTTGAACAGACGTCCGGTGACTCTGAAAGCACATTTTCCACAAACATGACAATCTGCAAATATTTACTATGATCCTACTATGTGCCAGGGCACCTGGTTAGACTTGGAGTAGGAAACCAACAAAATGCATGATTTCACTCATGTGTGGATTATATGGGGAGAAAAGCAACCACAGAAAAACTTTAGGTGGTGAAAAAAATGGTGGTGATCAGTGGAAAGGAACAGGTCAGGGGTGGGTAGTAGTGGTGGTGAATGAACACCTGGTGAAAAGGGTGGTGCAATATATACAACTGAGGTGAGAATGATACAGGGTGACTCCTCTGGTTGAGCAGCTGGGGCCTCTGGTAGTGACATAGTTGAAAATTGTATTGGGCTTCATACTGCCCAATATATTGGGTGTGAAACAAAGACCCACGAGAGAAAATGAGAAGTGCAAAAAGGAACAATCAAAAGATGAGCTAAGAAAGAGGTGAGAGAGACATAATGGTGGGCTGATAGAGGAACCCAAGTGGCCAGGCTGGGCAAAAGCCTCCTGGAAGAGTGAGCTGGTGGTGGTGAGGACCCATGGTGGGAGAGTGGCCAGTTGAAGAGTAGCTGATGTGGAGAGTGTAGCGCCACACTCTCAAGGTGGCATGGCAAGCTGGTACCTGGCAAAGCCAGGGATTTGGAAAGCTGATTTTGCATTAGCATTTGTTGGAAACGTTTGAAGAATCTTGGAGAAGCTGAGCAGCTCAGAACAGTGAAGAGAGAAGCAAAGAGAAAATGCAAAAGAAAGACTGGATCTTACAGAGTGCCTGCCTCAGGCTTGGAGGGGCAAAAGGGCACCATTTGGACATGAATTTGTGACTTTTGGAGTAAACAGTAATTGGGGTAAAATAACTGGCCACTTGTGGCATTACAGACTTTTTGTTTGACTTTATGTTTTCCCGGTTAATTTTCCTTGCTAATAAAACCCTGTTTAAATTGCATTTGACTCGTAACTGCGATGCCCGGTGGTTAAGAATCTGGGGGGCAGAAGCCGCATTTTAACAGTGCCACTTTTTTCCCCTTTGGCTTTTTGGTTGGAGGGTCCTCCCCTAGCTCACCCAATATCAAGGATCTATACACCTGACCCCTATATGGTACTGTGAACTAATGGTGGCTACATAAAGAGGAATCAAAAGTACATGACATCATGAAGTATATGACATCACGAAGTACATGACATCGTGAAGCCTCAGGGAAGTAAGTTAGAAGTGTCTCCATGGAGATTGCTTTCAGATTTCAAGTGGAATTCCTTTCTTCCACCTCTCCTTTCTTTTCTCTTCTTCCTTCCCTTTCTCCCACCCCTCCTCCCTCCCTTTCTTCAATCCATCATTCCTCTTCCCATTTTCTTTTTCGTTCCTCCAACCATCTCATAACTAATAATGTAGGGAACCAGCACGATAGTTATGAAGAGTCAATGCCAGCAGTTAGGAAGCCACCACCCATCAGCCGCAGGCCAGCCACAAGGAAACGGGCATGTAAGGGTCGTGCAGAAGAGCTGTGATCGGTGCATAGCTTCACAGAGCAGAGATTCAGAGCTGTATCTTCAGGGTGACAGAGACCAATGGACAGCCTGAACAAAGCCAGGGCTATAGCACATCTGGCTCATGCAGGGAGGAGACGACCAGAAAGAGGAGTGGAGGTTAGACTACAAACAGAATCGAAGGCTCTGATAAGAAATGTGGGTCTCCTGCTCCAGGGTCTTCAGGGTCCTCCAAGCAGATGATGACCGAGCACACCCAGTGTTAGGAAGGTGACCCTGGTGACAGCGTGGAGAGCAGAGGGGAAGGCCCATCCAGAGGCAGTGCAATGGCCCAGGGAAAATAATGCGGACCTAATGGGCTAGAGAGACCGTACAAGAGAGGAAATGGAGTCTAAGAGAAGATGCAGGAACGGATGTGAGGGAAAGGATTTGAGCCAGACCTGGAAGGTGGGGTCCTAGGCTCCATGGATGTCCATGTGCCAAGCAGAGGAGCAGCTGGAGGAGCCAGCCTGACGTCAGAATGTACCAGCCTAACGGGGCTAAGGTGAGGCTGCTACCCACACCAGGAAGCACAGAGCAGGACAGACTGGGAGTCAGGGCCATGATGAGGAGGCGGCTGAGGGAGAAGCCTCAGACAGGGATCTGGAGCGGGTCTGGGCCTGAGTTGATGGTTGTCAGAAGAAAGCCTGGGAGTGAAGTGGGGGGGGGGTGAGGAGAGCAAGGATCCAGGCGAAGAGATACCAGCATCGACTCCCATTCTCTGGAGGAACAGGAAGGCCCATCCAGGAGATGGTAATTCAGCTGGGAAAATAAATCACTTGAACAAGAAACAATATAACCACTTCTTGCTATCTGAGTGGAACCGCTAGAGCAACACAGAACATCCTGACCTCTTCCTAGCAACAAGTAAGTGTGACACCTGCATGTCAGGGCTGCCTGAAGACCCAGCCTAAGGGCCCAGCACCTGAGCTGAGTGAGAATCAGCCACGAAGCCCAGGCAGACTGCAGCCAGAGGGCCACCAAGCCCAGCCATCCAGCCTCCCCACTGAGGATGGACATCCTCAGCATCTGCCAGGATTGTATTTTAAAAATGTACACTTTGCTACTTCTTTTTAGAAATGCACATTCGACATAAAGTACACAATTTCCAAAGTAGGAACAGTTCAGCCTACATATACCTGAGGGTGACTGCATAATGATTGGGGGGGGGGTGGCGCTTGGCTTCGTCCCAATGGCTAGATGATGACATTTTCAAGTAAATCCAAATTGGAAGTGATAGGGTGCACTCCCCCCTCCATTGTCTCCTGTTTAAGACTGCAGATTTCAAGGACAGATGCTAAAATGTGAAAATGACCTTAGTTGGAATTTCCCTTCAGAGAGATGCAGGAGGGAGAAAGGTGACACAGGTTTCCTGGAAGGTGGGAAATCAGGATATATAAAGGGTGTGGAAACAAAAAGAGGAGATCAGAGGCCAATATGGAGATCAGATAGAGAGGTTCAATGGAGGAGAGATGGGAATTGGCCATCTTGTAAAGATGTGAGCCATGTGGACTTGGCCAGGGCCTAGGGGCCTGCAGTCTTTGGCTGACCCAGGCTGGCAGCATGTGTGCTAAATGCAGTTAAGAAGTTTGCAGATTTGAACTCCATGTTGGAGTTTGTTTTGCTAAGTTTGACTGGTGTCTGGAAGAGGCCGTGCAAAAGTTAGGCCTGAAAAGAAAGTGAACTTGGCTGGGTCCAATACCATGAAGTTCCTGCTACCTGAAGACGACTAGGAGAAGGCAGTGTGGAAGACAAGGAGGAGCATGCCAAAGGAGCACCCCAAAGAAAGATGTCTTCAAACACGTGGAGAGGAACTCGAACTGGCTGACAGTGGTGAGATGACCAGGACTTGAGAGACTGAGGCTTTTTGGGCAATCTGGGAAAGGACTTTGGACAATGCTGAGAAAGGTTTTGGACAATGTTAACGTAATCAGAGTTTTCCTTACATGTTTCTTGTGTAGTTATTAGGATAATTAGAAAATCACTTTGTTAGAAATAAATTAGTCTGCACTGATAGTCTTGCACTGATTTGGTGTTTTGGTTGAGAAAGCTGGGGATGGTGGAAAGAACCCACAAGAGTTTAAACTGTGTTTTTAAGTTTTTTTTCTTCTGCAGTTTTGGGAGCTGAAAGCAGAGAGCAGCTGGCTGGCTTTTGCATATCAATGGTAAAGGTGATCAGTGAAAATGCTAATAAAGAGTGTGTAGCCTGCTTTGTAGAGAGAAGCAGGCCGATAGGTGTATCCAGTTAAAGGTAATTGCAAAGGAACTGCTTGTAGCCTGCTTCATAGAGAGAAGCAGGCCTGTATGTGTTAAAGTCAGAAAGTCTTCTTTACACCCACTTTCAGAAGCACAGGGCTCTTGGCTGTGCTGCGAAACCTCCCCTGGAAGAGTTAGGGCTGGAAGGGGCAGATATTCCAGGAGCATCTGCTGTCTGTACTATCGCATATTGTTCATTAATGACTTCTTGGGCTTATGATTATTCAGTCATTATGTAGTCAGAGTTCTGGCTTCTTGTGACCCAGTTGAGTTCCACTTCTCTGTGCTACAAAGTAAGTACTTCAATGACTACACCACTTTGAGCATCTAATTCAGCAGTTTAGAGACGCGACCCAAGCAAGTTTTTAGCAGTGGGTGCAGGAGACAGAGTCCCACCAGATGAGCAAACACCTGAAGAGTTGAGCAAACACCTGAAGAGTTCTACGGAGGAAGTAGAGATGTGTGCAGGGGCTACCCAGGAGAGGGAAGTGATTCATCCCCACCCCTAGGACAAGCCATGCCAATGATCATATATACGCTCAAACCAAGGAGGTGAGCGGGATGGAAGTGGAGAAAAATGCAGAGAGGAAATAACCACCCCAGTCCTTCTGCGGATGAGGCCTTTGTCTCTGTGTCCCTGTTAGGCTTCTTCACTGATGGATCTTTCTCCCTGAACACTAAGAGGAGAAGGCAGGTTTATCCCTTCAGTCTAGGAGGCACTGGAATTCTCTGTGATGTTGGCATAGTACACCTGTCTGCAGGAAGCAGGTCCCCTCACCTTAGCAGGGCCCAGCCCCCCGTCTTCTCCCTCCCTTGCAACAGTGCATACAGAGTCAGAAGCAGAGGGTTATACAGGAGCATGAGGTTGGCCAGTCCCCAAAGAGCTTACAGTCCAGGTTAGAAGACCAATCCTACAACTAAGCAATTGCACTCTCAGTACCAAAACTTTATCTGATTTAACACAGAGAATCTACAGTATGTCAGAACCTTACAAGTGGTTATAAACTAATCATAAAAAAACCTGGGAGATAAATGCTTTCATACCATTTACCAATAAGGAAACTGAGGCACAGAGACGAGGTGATCAGCTAGCGGTTAGCCGAGCATTAAGAGGCAGTCAGGATTTGAACCCAGGCTCATTGGAAGACACCACCACTGGACTGGAGACAGGAGAGAAACCCATCCTATAGGTCCAGTTGTCTGAGATAACGGTCTGACTTGGACCTGGAATAGTGAATGGGGCTTGAAAAGGAAGAAAGACGTTAGGAAAAGCAGCAGGGATGTTCACAGAGGGGAACCTAGAGGAAACTGGCAGGAGTGTGGGAAACATGGAGACAGGCTGGGAAAAGTAGGCAGAATACTATACCTGGCATCCATCTAAGGGCTGCCTCTTACTGACAGCTGAAGCCTTGTCTATTCTGAGGCTCTGAAGAACCATCAGGGTAGGGAAGTCAGCAGATGCTGAATATAAAGCAGCACATGTTATGAGTACAGAAAGGGTGCAGATTCTCAAGGTCCAGAAAACATCACCCCATAGAGGCAAGCCTGATACACTGTCCCCAAGAAAGAAGACACAGATCGTAGGTCATTCACCAAGTCGACCTTGCAAAGGAGACATTTTCTTTCCTACACTGTGAATCTTATAACCCTGACAAACCACACTTTGTCAAATGAATTAGATTCCTTAATGATCATTATTCCAATCCATGCCAGTCAGCAAGTATTTCCTTCCAAACAAATACATAATTAATTCAGACTACACCGTTTTGACTCAAAGGTTTTAAAAGTGCCTGACTGAGGTGAACAGTCAGGAAAAATAATGGTATTTCCAAAAGAAAATTCATACATGGTTCAATTTACAATATTGTAATAAGACTCTGAAGCATAAATTCCAGCACAGTGGACAGAAAACCTATTTGTGTAGCGTGTGAGAACATAAATAAAAGCCAAATACTTATACTGTCCTCACAAATATGAAATTTTCTTTTGTGAATCTATGCTTCATGACACATATTCCAAGAAAGTTGGGTTCCATGATAAATACTCTGACTTGAAGGTCTTCATCAATATCAACTCTCTCTCATCATTCAGCTGCTAAATAAAAAGGCGGTAATAATAGAGTAACAAATAACAGAATGATATAATTAAAGTTATGTATCAACTTTCATTCAATACTCAAGCACGACAAATGTTGTCACAAACTTCTTAACTTTTTTTTAACTTTTTCTCCCAACAAAACTATCTCATCCTGTCTTTCCAAAACCAGTGCATCACTGATTTATGTTACTTTTCAGTTCCTTTTGACCTTTTCCTCGTGTCTCTAAGCACTGTAGTCTTTGGTCATTCCACCCTGAACACCCCGATCTCATCTTAGCAGTATGTATTGGTTTGGAGTTCTGGGATAAGAACTTCCTTTTCTCTTTCAGTTCAAGGCGCTACTTCACACACCCCCGCCCTCATCATCTCCCCTCCAAATAATGTTCTTTTTAGACCCTCTGGAAACTGCATCTGCAGTTCCCTTTGAAGAAATCATCATTTTCTGAGATCTTTGTTTCATTTCTAAATAGTTCCTTGTAAACCTCTTATGAGTCCACAATTTTAGCAAGGAAGGCCTTTGGGTTCAGAAGCTCAAAATTTCTCCTCCTTCTAAATCATCACACACTACTGTCAACCATAAATAATATGTTTTCTAGTAAAGAGCCGATTTTGATGAAGCTCTTGAGGTGGATGGTAATAATGAACTGAAATAAGCCCATTGGACTCCATTTGTGAGAACAAAGAGGCTATTATTCTTATGCCTCTAAGAATAATCACACGCTCGCAATCTTCCCTTTGCTCTAGTGTGTGGGAGGCACTGCTGTCTCTTGTTGATTCAAAAAGAACAGGAGACAGATCGAAATAGTCTGTGAGCAAAACCATATGTACAGAGTCACAGGGTGGGCAAAGGGAGGTTCAGCAGAAGCCAAAGGACTGGAGTCGGGTTTCTGCTGAAGGACAAGGTTTAGCCAGTGAGACAACGAAGGGAAAAAGGCCTTGCAGGCTCTTCACCAACCGCACAAGAAAACCAAGATCACTGGCCAAGAGGTAGAACTGACTGGGAGTCAAGTGAAAGACCTGGCTCACGTACCTTGATGTATTCCTGGTGTTAGACACTTATAGATGACCTCGCTAAACTACTGATTCCTTTTTCCTTTTTGTCCAAATAATTTATTAAAAGGCTCCTGCAGCAGAAGCTATGAGTCAGCTCTATCTATAAAATCATAAGTTGATCATTAAAAAGTTTTGAATGTGAATGGTAAGCACAAGGTCTGTAGTGATCATTTGTACTGGTGCGTATATGTGGTGGAGTACTACACAGGTGTGAAAAGGGTGAAGTATTGCCTTTTCAACAACATAGAAGATGAACTTTGAGGGGATTATGCTATGTCAAGTCAGAAGGAGAAAGACAAACACCATATGGTTTCACTTATATGTGGAAACACAGCAAATGGCAAAATAAAATCTTAGACTTGGACCACAGATTAGTGGCTGCCAGCAAGCATGGAGGGGGAAGGACTGCATAGAGCAAACTGATACGTTGGTGATGGATGGTAACTGGGTATGGGATGGTATATACAGTGTGGCACTTAACAGTTGTCAAGTGAAGCAATACTGCAAACCAATTTAACTCAATTAAGAAAAAAAAACATTGTTCAAGGATACTGAAGGTCCTGAAACAGATATATTTGTTAACATGCATTAAACGCAGGTGAATGGAGTTAGAGGATGGGAAGAGGGCAGAGATGGGGAATGGTGTGTGTGGTTCCTAGAAAACCAAGGATAGGCGTTGTCTTTCCGTCCATGCAATAGTATTCATACATCAGGGAGGATGATTCACTGATATTAATAATACAACAATAGCTTTCTTGCTGGCTTTGTATTTTATTCAGGGAGTGTGAAAGAAAGCATGTCTTCATAGTTTACCTAAAGAGCAAACAAGTTTTATGTGGCAAAGTTTAGACTGAACATTACAGTCTGTAAATGCTGCCCTACCCCCAGGTGGGGAAAACCATGCCAAATGAAACACTTCCAAGAGTTTCTGAGTCAGCAGATGTTGGTGAGAAGGCCAGCTTTATTTGCTGGGCTATGGGATAGGCCTTGGTGTCAAAGCTGGTTCCAACGTGCTTCAAGCTGTTCTCTATCTTCTGAACAGAAGATGAAGCTGAGGCAGCAAATCACCATTTGCCTCTTATCTACTTTCTGGGAGAACCAGGAACCCCAGTGAAAACCCCACTTAGCCCATTGCCAAGTACCACAAAAGGAAAAAAAATGCAAGGACCCTGCCATTATGCCCTTGCCAGTGCTGGGGGGGGGGAGGGGAGAGTAGCACGCAACACGAAGAGCAGGAGGCCAAATGATCTCACTAAGATATCCGAGAATGATGCCCACCTTCAAGTCTGACCAGAAGCTGAGCTCCAGGAAGACACCCTGACTTCCCCTGTTTCTGGTCAATCCTTTGTGGTGACCCAACTGTACAATTTATCTTTTGGAATAAAGGTCACCCAAGTGCTTTCTCAAGCTTCTGGCTGGACAGAACACTCACACTCTTCGTTTTTCTTTATTGCTGACTCCCAGACCTTGACTACTGAATGGGGAAATACATTCTTTCCTTCCAAGTTCAATTTCCTTCTATTTCATAACTTCAAAGTCTTTTCACAAACGCCCTCCAGATAAGCAAGGAATCTTTGCTCACTAGACCTGGGGTTCAAGGCTCAGCGCTCAGGTCAGTTAGTACCTGGGGGACAAGGCCAGTGTCCCACCATGGGAGGTGACCCACCACTCAGAGACATCCCGATGGGTCCAACCCAATCTCAAGAGCTCACACTGAGTGCAGGTGCCAAAGTCCACTGACATCTTCAAATGCCTATGTCACGTGATAGTCTCACTGTACCCAAGAACCCCACACTACCGCATCCAGGTCCCTGGGAGACCTCAGGCTGCCAGACCTTAACTTGCTCAAGGTCAAGAAGGTGGATGTGAATACTGGTTGGTCTGAAATCATGCTCTTTTGTCCCCATGTTAGCAACAAGCAAGCAGAGTTCAAGGTATGCAAGGTAAAGCGCATATCTGGTCGAGAGACAAGAGAATGAGGGAATTACTAGGTTGTTCCTCTGCCACAACCAGAGGGATAATCCAGGACTCTTGCAAGTTGGGAATCTCTCCACTTGTTCTTGCTCATTCATCTACCTCGACAATCACCTTCCAGATTCTTACTGAGAGAAGACAACATAAACCAAGGCTGCCTGACATAACTTTTCAGTGTCAGATTTCTTCGTGGGTAGTAACATACCAGAGCCCCCATCTGAGTATCACCGACTATCTCTGGGACCCAGTTTCTGAGCAAGATCCCTGAGCTGGGAGAGTAATTGCTCCCTTCAGCTCCCTTTGGAGCCAAGTACTAATTTCTTATCAGGACCTGGGACAGATCTCCAGCCCGCTGGGTGAAAGCTCTCTGCCTCACCCACTATCTCCCCTGGGAAATTTACTAGAGTGAAGGTCACTGCCGGGACCAGTGCTTGGAAGCTCCCAGGAGGCTGGCTGCTGAATGCTTCCTGAGGCTGCATGGAGCATTTTCAAATGGCGATGCCCACCTGGCAGGGAAACCATCCAAGAAAACCACTTGCTTCTGCAAGCCCGACTGTTCACTCAACGCAGTGTTAACAGGCTTTTTGATTCTCATCCTCCCTAGACTGCATCCAAAGAGCCCCCAAAGACAGTTTTCCTAACCCTTCTATAACCAGTTCATAGACTCTTCAGGCAAAGGAGCTGCCTGCCAAAGCCCCCAGATGGCTTGGGGGGAGTCCCTGAATATCACAGACCGCCAGGACCAGTCACCCCCTGGCCGGCTGGTAGAGGCAAAGTCGGCAGGGTTGGAAGGAACTGGACGAAGGCTCTGGCTCCAGGTCCACATGCCAAGACTCATCAGCTCTGCCTGTGCAGAAACACCCTCACGCACCCAGCTGAGGACAAAGGACAGTATTTCCACCAGGAGCAACATTCACTACTTCACTGAGCCTGGCAGGGACTGCAGCTCCCAGCAACCATCCACGCCAAGCCCCAGCCGGCTGAGGTACCTCCCAGCCAAAGCTAGAGGTCTAATGTCTCCCAGACTCTGACCTTCAAGACGAGGTGGCACAGCCAATGGGTTCCTGGCCGCCGCTCCAGCTCCAGCTCCAGCTGAAAAGCCTCTCGCAGGTCAAAGCAGAGACACCAGCTCCCAGCACAGCTTCCCTACACTGCCTGGAAGCTGGCAAGATTCTCAAAGCAGGACAAAGCAGTTGCCAGTCACTGGGGATTCCTGGCTGGGGGTGGGGGGGTGGGCGGGCTGGAGTTTCATGCCCCTGGCACCCAGACCAACAGAGCCTTCCAGTGGGGTGGGCACCCCTTCCCCAGAAGCCCACAGGTTCCAAGATGCCTTTCCGAGTGCACTCTGACATCTCCCTCTTCGGCCTGTCTCCCCTGCTCCCCTACTCACTCCCCTGGGGAACACTTTCTGAAAAAGCACCTACATGGTGTCACCTTAGGGTCAGCTGATTACCAGCAGGGTAAGAAAAGCTTGTGCCTCTGCTACTGCTGTCTTCATGATGTCCCCCAAGAGTGGAGTCCCCAAGTGGACATCGAGACATGGACGCCATGTACCTTCAGGAAAGCTGCAGCTCTGATCTCATTTTATCGACTTTATTCAGAGGCGGGGCTTCATGAGGGAGGGGGACTAAGGCAATTTCCTTAGAACGCAGGGTCAGCCTGGAGCAGCTATTCAGAGGCCGAGGCCAGGCATTCAGTTGAGGACCCAGAAGTGACACCCCAGGGTTGGAGGTCTCCGTGCTCAGCGCAGGTGGCAGCAGGCATGGGCCTTGGAAAGAGGGACGCTCGTATGCACCTAAACCGCCCTGGGCCACCTCCCCACTTCCCAAATTGGTTTGTATCTCAGCAGTGATGAAAAGTGACACCCCCTCCTGCCCCTGAGGAACTAAGTGACAAGAGAAAAAAGCCACGTTCCTTCACGCGGAGGTGGTGGCAGCTCCTCATTACGGATGCTGAGGTCTTGCCAACAGTCAAATGAGCGGGCATTTACAGAACATGGCACAACTGGCTGGCCCATATGTCTGAGACACCCCACCATTCTGAAAGGCCAATCTCTCTTTATCTATGTAAGTCAAAGGGGAAAGGCTCTTTAAAAAAATAAACCACATTTAACATTTAAATGCCATATTGTTTCCCATCCAATTATCTCTGCACTCTGTACACAGACCAGGAAAATGCTGAGTGCTCATTTTAAGTGCCATCTATCATCTGCTTAATTAATCGCAAGCAAACTCTTATTTGCATTTCAGGTGAACAAAACATAAAAGATTTTCCTGGCAAATGAAAGTACTGTATGTATCAGGAATATGACTCTCTTCCCCCAAAGAAGCAAAACAATTTTACCTGAAATTCGTATCTCAAGTCCCTGAGTTTTAGGCAAATGTAAGTGCTTTTTCTTCCCTCTGGGCTCAAGCTAATATTTGTACCTTTAAGCTGGATCCTGAAAGCTGTGTAGTGATCTATCTCTTCATGGGGTCACATGTTGGTCCTTTTTCCAAGAGCCTGTAGTGTTCTTAGGAACTTTAATGTCAGAACTTGGTGAAGGGATCACCTGGGGTTTTTCACAGGTGTTCAGGTAACTGTGCTGTTTGAATCATGAAAGCAACACATTGGAATGGGAGGTGGGGCTTTAAAGGCAACTAGGTATGAAACAAGTGGTTGTGATCCTTGCATTGGTTAACAAAAGCCCCAAGTATTCAGGAAAAAGACCACCTTTTCCATGCATGTGAATATTCTGGGACTATGTTGTATGTGTTGTACTTTTCCATTCATAAAAGCCCATTCAGAGGCAGGAGGCCAGAGCCCTGGCTTCCAAGGCCTATGTGGCCAGCATCTCAAGAGAATTCTGGGATGCCTGATGTCACCTGCCAGCAATCTTCTTAATCACATGGTAAGATGGACTCTGTCCTAAGCAGGTCCCTCTAAGACCTCAGCCTTATTCAAGGAGTTATGTTCTCATTCCCCACACCTGAACACAGCTATCTTATTTTTCATATGAATAAAGTCTAATTAACATCATAATTTGGGAGCAAGTGGCTTGGATAATCCATTGAAGGAGCTCATTCAGAGGCATTTGATCTGAACATAAGGACTGATTTTCTGTAGATTTTAGCTTTTCCTTGTGTGTTTTTTTTGGGGGGGAGGGGTTGGTGCTAAAATGTGTTGACTTTCTCTGCACACACAGCTCTGGAGGCACTAGAGCCAAGTAGTCTAGAATCTTGTCTGGTATTAATGACGGGGGAGATTTGAAATCCAAAGTCTCGGTGAAGACGGTGTAGACACCAATGGGAATAGCGGCATCAACACTCACCTCTGAGGGACTCCAAAGAGTCCCATTAATGGAGTAGGACAATCCTTGGCCAAGAACAGAGGCAGCTGCATCTCCAAGCTGTAAACGCTCACTGAGTGCTTCCTATGTAACATGCACCATGAATGGCTCCAGGTCTAAATCTAGACACATGTCCCAGCGCTCGCTAGTCTCATCCTCTAATAGACCAGTTAGCCAATGAGAACTACATCATAAATGTATCTATAATTGCACAGAGACAGAAGGAGGGTGGCAAGCAGAATATAGGCACTTAGAAAAGGAATTACTTAAGATAGGACAGTTCTAGTGGGGGTATCTGCCAGTCCCCAGGCAGAGGTGCCCACTAAGGTGAGGTCAGAAGAATGAATGATGCCCTCTCTCCCTCAAAGGCTACTAGCCATGACTAAGCCAAACTCCACAAGGACAGGAGACAGGGAAGAAGCTGGATAGAGGAGTGATGTGTGGTTCTCCTTACACGTACTCCCTGGAACAGTCAAATTCATGGACAGAAAGCAGAAGGGTGATGACAAACATTAGGGAGGGGGAGAAGGAGAAGCCATTGTTTAATGGGTGTAGTTTTGGTTCAGGATGATGAGAAAATTCTGGAGACAGGCAGTGGCAATGTTTGCACAACAATATGAACATGCGCAATGGTGTGGAATTGTCCACTCAAACTAGATTTAAAAAGTCATCTTAATACATCTATTGATGCAAATTTTTAAAGATGTTAGGCATCCATACTATAGCCAGGATATGGAATCAACCCAAACGCCCCCAAATTGACGAATGGTACAGAAAGCTGCGGTCTATGTACACAATGGAATATAAAACTTAGGTCACCCACAGCGGCATGGATGGAGCTAGAAGGAATCATGTTGGTGGAAATAAGCCAGAAAGAAAAAGAAAAACAGGATAGTCTCACCTGAATGAGGGATCGAGGGAAAACAGACAGACAATAAAAATTTGAAACTAACTTTCAGCAAAATTGAAGCATAAAGCATGGGAGGAGGAGGGAGGGGAGGTTGAGGGTAGGAAGGGCACAAAAGACTAAGATGATGGTTCACAATGATAAGGTGGTAGGAGAACCCCAGGGTAGATAATGATGCAAAATAAAATAAATAATAAAGAAATAATAAAATAAAATATTAACAAAATAAATAAAGATGGTAGACAAACTGAGCATTTTTTCTTTTGCCTGAAAAAGCTCATTGGGCCATTTTGTTTTGTTTTTTTAAATTTTTTAATTTTATTTTGGATTTTTTTACAATGCTTGATTGTGTAATTGCTGATTCCCATGGGTGTAGCCCACCACACCGCACCCCCCCTGGTCACTTTGCCTCCTTTCTTTTTGTTGTTTATCCATGTTTAGCCCTTTAGTCCTTTTCTGTTTGTTTGTTTGTTTGTTTACCAAAGGATTACCAGCTCCTGCACCAAAATGCAATTTGGTGCCTTCAGATACAGTCCAATCCTTCTCTCCTCCTTCCACCCCGCCCCCCAGCACACACACACACTCCAGCTGCTCTCAAAGCAACTTTTATCCTCCGGGGCAACATTTACCTTTGCAGCACCTATATTAACCACCTTAAGTTTGATTCTGTCTAAATGCCAATCACAGCAGCATCATTATATAGACAGGTTCTGAAATTCATTCACTCGTCTATATGTACTGAATGAAGCATCTCAGAGGAGATGGAAATAAGGAAGGCGGAAAACCATCGACACCCACAGTTTTATTCAACACTTTGATTTTCTAATACCGTTTACATTTCCAATTTTATCCAGGACACTGCGTACTTCCAAGCCCAAGACGGAATTGTCTATGTACCACAGATAGATAAGAGTGATCTCTTTCTCCATTTCGAGCACTCATCATTTTAGAAGGTCAAGGCAAATGCATTAGGCCAGAGGTTTTTTTAAGGTCTTTTTCTCTGATGAAGGTGAAGATGGGTAAAGATCTCTATGAGAAGACAAATGCCCCCCAGGGAGGGATTTCAGGCCTGAGGAGAGCCTCAGGCAAAGCAGAGAGGGACCCAGAGGGGGGGAGGGCACCCGAACAGTGGTGTTGGATGCAGCTGGGCAGTCCAGGGAATCAGTCCCAGAGCCCACGTGACCTCGAAGCATGACAGCGAACTCTCACTCAATGAGAGACCAGCTATCCCCTCAACACGGTGACCAAAATCCATCTCTGTGAAGTGTTTCGTGCCCTCCACGGCAAAGAGCAGGTAGACACAAAACTGGACGTCTTGTCTGAAATCAAACTTCTGCAGCACATACAGTTGACACTTGAGCAACACAGTCAAGGGCCCCAACAACAGGGGCCCACTCCCACGTGCTTGTCTTCCCACCTTGGTGGTTCCGCATTCACCCATACAACAACCAGTTGTTGCTTAGTTGAATGTGCAGGGGCAGAATCTGGACACAGTGGGCCGACTGCAACTTAGCAGCTGATGCCTGACTGGGGCAAGAGAGTGGGGCATCTTCTAACCCCGACAGTGCTCACAGGTCCACGGGAGTCACCAGATTGATCCTCCCTCAGCCTAGACGAGCCAGGTGAGTGGAGTGAAGTCCTCTGGAGCCAGAGCTGCACAGCCAGGAGATGGGAGGAAGCTGGGTCACAGCCTTATCCAGAGCTCCTAGTGCCCTGAGAAAGAAAGCAGGCTGCTGAAGGAAGCTCCCCTGTGAGCCAGCAGGGTGCCTTTCACTTTGTCCCTCCCGGGAAGTCTCAACAAAGTCTCCAAAACACAGACTGGTGGTGGTGTGCCCATTCCCCAAAGCTTCTGAGAGAAAGAGATTCTGCAGACAGAAAGGAAAGGCAGGAGAGAGCTGGATCTGTCTTTGCCTAAGGAAAAAACACACAACGTGCAAAGTCTCTCCTCCCCTTCCCTTTGTGCCTCCCATGTGCCATTTATTTGGTGACAAAACTGAATGTTAATTGAATGCATTAAAGACATAACACAGTCCAGAGAACTGTTCTGCTGGATTTTTTATACTTCCAAATGCTCCTGGCTACCTACCGCTGAACAGGTAAAAGATTTCCCTGAAATGAAAACAAGGGAGTCTGAAGGGGGAGTGAGCACCGATTTTGAGAGTTCACCAGGTTCCCATGGAGAAAAGGGCAACTGCCTGGTGCAAGGCAGTTTGGTATCAATGCAGTAATTTCTGGATAGCTGCCAGTGCTAAGGTTAAAAAGCAATATTACAAGGCTTCTGTGATGACAGCCTACTGGGAGACATTTGTTGAAAATTGCTTTGCCTATCATTTAGTCAGCAAACCCCTCCCCCCAGTACTAGTTATGTTAGAACTCTGTTGAGTGTGCATCTATAAATGATTCAAATTGTAAGCACATAAAGCCCCCATACAGGTAGCTGTAATCACCATAAAAGCCTGGAGCCTCAGCTCCGTTCTTTTCCATTGATAGGCCATATAAATTTTCACCATATGTTGCCAAATAAGAAGCATAATTATAAAGAAAGTACATTCTGAGTTTTCAATTCAACTTTCAAAAATGAAATCAGAATGGCTTCTTTTGGCAAAAGGCATAAACCTTTCAGCAGCCACATTGTGAAGCCCTGACATTCTCAACTGTACAGCTTCTTACAGCCTGACTTAACATTCACGAGACTGTTCCACTCTCCAAGCAGGGGTGGTTACACATTGCCAGGGAAAATGGCCAAGGCTTCCAAAACCCAAAAATAGTTTAAAGGGAAATATCTCAAAGAAAACAATAACCTACATGTCCATGTCTGGGGAAGTGTGAAAAACTTCTAGTTTATAGTCAACAGGAGGTTAAGGAGTTACCTGGATAACTCTAGTGTTAGTTCCCTAAATGAATTCTTTCTTTTGTTCTTTACTAGCAGTTTGGGGCTTTTTGCCTGCACTGATATAAATGTCCTTGCTTTGAATAAGCACCCTCATTCATCATTCCCAGGGACCAGAACATCCATCTTAAGGCAAACAAATAAATCCTCCTTTCTCTCCAAGAGCAGGAGTCTAGGCTTGCAGATGGGGTGTCTTGGGGTCTCTTGGCTCTCATAAAGGGGCTGGAGGTCTCTGCTTATACCCAGTTCTGGGTCAACAGAGGGAAGACCTTGAAAACACACTTCCAGTGGTCCTCTCCAAGAGCCTTCACAGACTGACATAGTCAAGAAGAAGGAATCGGGCACATACTGAGTTGGCTTTGCTCAGAAGTCGAATCCAGAGAGTCAAACTGGGACCTCAGCATTGAAAGAAGCAGCCTATGTATCTCACCTCAGTGGCATCCCCTTGCAAACCCCACAAGCATTTATCCATATGGCCTTTTGACAGCACGGTTCAGAAAACTCAAGTGTACCTACCTCCCTGCACGGCCAGTCCAGCAAGCAGTGATCGGTACTATAGCCAAGAATGAAGACAGGCTGCCTCTTCCATCTCAATGGAGTCAGAGGCAGCCCCAGGATAAATCAACTGTGTGTTTTCTATCTTTTAAGTGGTCAAGAAGGGGACAGAAAGAGCTGCCATCTAAGAATTAAATCCCTACACCCTTTTTACAACTTCACTCCCTCCATCTCTCCTCAATTCTCTTTCATACAGACACAACCAACCTCCAGGACAAAGAGCTGTTCTTTGATCCAGCTGGGAAGCCATATTCATCAAGCTAATTTTCAGAAGTTACTAAAATGGCCTGGAAAAATGGAAGCCAAGGAGTCTCAAGATTATGAAATAAAAATAGATTTTTTATTTTATTATTCAAGGCATTTTAAGAGCAATTATGCTGCTGCAGTCATAACAGCCACTTGTTCAAACAGCAGGTTTGGAAAGCACAAAAGCCTCCTGCCACCTTCACACCCACTCCAGGGGCTATTAAAGTTTGGGAGGGGGAAGGGAATAGAAAGGATTTCCAAGACTTTGGGGTTTTTGAGTTGATTCTTAAAAATATATTAACATACTCTTTACCATTCAAAGAAAAGCAAACACACATTTTGGTAAGACTAAAAAAAAAAAAAATCACTGCACATTGGCAAAAACAGATAAAAGGTTTCATCAAGTCCCAAGTACATGAAAACAATCACCCATCCCTCCCGTCCCTCATCATCAATCACATCTACTTAGTATTTTCTAATGTAGTCAACAGAGAAGGAACTGTCTCCTAAGAGATACAAATCTTGCTTTTATTGGGGAAATTTTGCACTCTGCTCCCTGAGAAAACAGACAGAGGGGTCAAAAAGTCACTCAGTCAAACCCACTGAGGGTAATCTTGTATTTGGACTTGTTTCCAAATAGCCTGCCCTCCATCCACCCCCACTGAACTGGAAGGGTTTTATCCCAGAGTCAACCAGGGTTAACAACCTATAAGAAGGAAGTTTTAGGATGGAGTCTTCGGATGGTCTACAAGTTACTAACAATTTGCTCTCAACTTACTGTATATGCAGAAAAGTAGTTTCCAAATATTTGTTTTACTATTTACAAATTGGGTCTGTTAGGCAGATCGATGTTGCTGAAGTTGACAAGTAAGAATAGAATTCCTAAAAATAACCACATGAAAGCTTTCCCACCAGAAACTCTGAAAAACAAAGCCATTTCCAATGAATCATTCCTGACCTAGCTCACCTTTCTGGGTCAACTTTAAACTACTTTAAACTACCCTTTACTGCAGATGAACCCAGTAGATGCTCCATGCTCTTTAATTTATCGTGAAGAAATCGAAAAAGAGTTTGAAAGGTTAATTAAAATTTCTGGTTTAGCTCTTATCGATATCTAACTAAGCACAAAATACTTAGCTGGATCAAGGACTGGGTTTCTAAATAATTAAGTATTCTGGTTGATACAGAATTATCCTGTATCCATGGATTACCAATGTCCAATAATTAAAACGCAAACAAAACCACTGAGAAACTTTTTCTTCATTTTTTTAGGATGATCAACCTTTAGCCTACTGAATCCCACAAACACAGCAAAGCATCAATAACTGTTTGCCAGCAAGAGATTCAAAAGTGAAAATAGACATATGAGACTACATCAAACTGACAGGCTTCTGAACAGTGAAAGAAACCTTCAAAATAAAAGCAAACTACTGAATGGAATGTAAATCGTATATCCATCAAGGGATTAACATTCAAAATATAGAAAGAACTCACCCAACTCAACAACTAAATGCAATTAAAAAGTGGTCAGAGGATCTGAATAGACATTTCTCCAAAGGAGAGTAGGTGCATGAAAAGATATTCATCATTTATTATTAGGTAAATGCAAAACAAAATTACAATAAAATATCCCCTCACATCTATGAGAATGGCTATCTCAGAAAGACAAGAAGCAACAATATTGGTGAGGATGTGGAGAAATGGGAACAATGATACATGGTTGATCCCCAGGGAGTACAAAGATGTGACACACATATATAAACAAATACATTAAATTAATAAGATAATAAGTTAATGCAGCCATTATGGAAAACATTATGGGCTTTCTTTAAAAAGTCAAGAATAGCAATGCCCTATGTTCAAACTATTCCATCTTTGATATTTATTCAAAGAATATAAAAACACTAATTTCCATATGAGAAGATATGAGCCCTGTGTTCACTATTTATAATAGTTAAGACATGGAAACAAGATAAGTGTTCATGGAGGGGATGTGTGGATAAAAAAGTCAGAATGGAATTATACTCAGCTGAAAAATAAAGATGAAATGCTGCCATTTGCTACATCATGAATGGACTCTGACAGGATTATATTAAGTGAAACATGTCCGATGGAGGAGGACAAATACTGCACAATTTCAGTCATTTGTAAAATCTAAACAAATAGAGTAAATGAACAAAACAATTAAATATAGAGAACAAACTGATGTCTACCAGGAGATTAAAATAAACAGGTAAAGAAGGTCAAATGTACATAGATGGATGGAAACTAGATTTTGGGGTTCATCATTACAGAGCATATATGGATGTCAAATTAGAATGTTATACACATGAAACAGAGTGTTTTAATCAATGTCAGTTCAATAAGCTAATAACCGTTTGCCAAATTTCAGCATTTAGGAGCACCTTTGAGCCACCAGCAGACATATTTCATCACTTCATTGATATATTCCTCTAAATTCCCTAAACAGGCTGAGAGAGCCATTTCTGAGATTGCTGATTCATTGTGGCTTCACATCAAATACCTGCTATGGACACACAAAAAAGGAGGGCTCAGCAACATCATTCAGATAACACCTGATGTCAGGCTGTAGATTGCACAGCCTTTGGGGGAAATGTTCACTTCTGCCACAGCACTGCAAAAACATTCATAAGCAATATGTAAATGGCATGGTTGTAAGCCAAGAAAATTTTATTTACAAAAATAGGCCATCAACTGTCAGGTCATCATTTGTCAACTGCTTTTCCAAAATATTTTCTTTTCCATGGTCAAATCTAGAAAAATCTCCCCCCACGAGCCTCTTATAGTGTCTTCTAGAACTCCTCCTCTACCTTAAATTTCTCAACTGACTTTTATAGTCTGTCTTTTATAGTCTGTCTTTTATAGTCAGACTGAGATATTTGGCATGCCAGTTGCTTGTTGATTTTGTTTCCTTTAAACTAACAGTCTTCAAGTAATTGTTCAATAGTCACATAGAGGTCAACATGAGCGCTATGTGAAAAGGAGCACTCAGATTTCCCTGACAAGTTTCTAGCAATTCAGCTCAGACTCAAACTTGCAACTCTTATCCCATGAAATCTAAGTCTCATCAAGGTAGTCAAGGTAATGGGTTCCACTTATTCCAAACTACTTATGAAACTAGTTGTTCCTCACACACTCCATACTCTACTTGAGAATTCTAAGTACAATCTTCTTTAAATTCTCATTGTCTTGAGAGAATGAGAGATGGGTATCCTTTTTTTCTTTTTTTTTTCCTTTTAGAGACTAGGTTTCATTATGTTGCCTGGGGAACCACAGGCTTTCGTTGCTTGGGCCACCCCGGACTCAAGCAATCCCCAGCTTCAGCCTCCCAGGTAGCTGGGTTTACAGGCATGCGCCACCACACCCAGCTATTTTTTGAGACTAGGTCTCACTATGTTGTCCCAGGTGGGACTCGAACCTGCAGACTCAAGCGATTCCCAGTCTCAGCCTCCCATCAAAGGCTGGGATTAAAGGCACGCATCACCACACCCAGCCCAGACATAGGTATCCTAAGAAGCGGCAAATCCATCCTCATCTAATCATTCTGTTAAAAATACTATGATAGAAGAGAATCTTCAAATTGAATTAAGAAGGATACAAATGTAGGGGAAATAATAGAAAACAGTTTAGAACAGCAATTCAAAAGCAGTAGGAAAATATCGTTTCACAGAATTATACACAGACTGCACAGAATGAGTGTACAGGATGATTTCTAATTTGCTCACCCTATAGATGAGAAAATTCACTGGCCTACCTGCTATCACACAGCAGTTAGTCATGGTACCCAAAAAGGTCCCCAAGTCCTCCAAATGCCAGACTATTGTGACATGAAATGTCTGCTACATAGCTACACATTTTCTAGATTTTAGAACAACTATACTTTAGTGACTCTGGAAAGCATAAGACAAATATTTTATATATAGTTGATCCACTCAAACATAAAATCAAGAGCCTATTAAAATAGAACACTGATGTGTAACTCACAGTGGCTATGCATAAATTTTTCTAAATTCAAAATAAGTTATATTTTAGAATTACCTTCATTTTAAGACTGCATGTCAGCCAGTCAACCAGCATTTATATATCCCTCCAAATACCTTCTGTGTACCAAGACTTGGAATTAGTTCCCACCCACAAGAAGCTTGTATTCTGGAAAATCATACCCTAAAGTCACAATTTCTGACTAGACGAGCAGTGTCACACCTGATGATTGACCCACTTTATTTAACAAAATGAACTTTGAACCACTTTGAACTTACTTCCAAAAGGCCAGATTCATAGCCATGCAACCAACACATGAGCTAGAAAGATGAGTAAATCTACAGTAAGAGCACTAGGAGTAATTTTTAAAGCAACAGCAAAACTGCTGTGATGTTAAATAATAAACTTGAACTTGAAGATTAGAAGGCTTGAGTTTGAACCCTGTCTCTTCTGAGGTGCCACTTTGGGTATGTCAATAAACTTCTCTTGATATCAGTTTCATGATCCAGTGATCAAATGCGAATTCTCTTAAGTTCATTAATCTGACAAACACTTCTTGAGCATTTATGATACACCTGACCCCATTCTAGACACTGCAAGGTCAGGAAACATAACACAGCATGAGAGCTGTGGGATGGGCAAGGAAAAGTAATGAAATGAATAATGTCATCCCAATCCCTGATTCTGTCTGCTGGGTCCTTTTCTCTGCATCTTTCTGCACCCTCTCCTCTTCTAATAACGAAGATCATTAAATTTGGAGCCTTTGATGAAATCAAAGATGATTTCATCTCAAGAACTTAAAGACTATTTCCAAGAGAGGCCACATTCTGAGTGTCTAAGGAGATATGCATTTTGGGGGAACACTCTGCAACCCATGCCCCGATGTGTGACCCACACATCGAAAAGAAATTTTGAAAAGAAATTAATCCAAAAGAAATTAATCCAAGAAGTGGGAGAGACTGTCTTTGGGTAAAAACTTTAGCAAGAAAAGGCAGAGAGATGACTGTCCAACAAAGGGTAGTTAGTCTCAGGAGGAAAGTAGTAGAACCCTGAAACACCAGTGAGCTTGGTCAAGGGATCTGAGTCCAAAGGAGTTGTGGGAAAGTGAGCAAAATGAAGCGCAGGAAGCAATACAGGGAGTTGCCTAACCTGAAGGTTGGCTGGGGCTACATCATATAAGCTGATGTGAAAATTGATGGTGGTGAGAGATCTCAAGAATCAGACACTAGCCCACACTGCTTCATTCTCCAAAAGGGCTCAAAGGGATGAACTAGAAATACTTCTACCAAGGAGACTAAGTGGTCCAAGCCAGGAGACCTCCAAACCAAAGCCAGTCTCCTTCGTTCCTAATTCATAAGCCTCTCTCCCCCACTCACCCCCACCACCGCCCCAATGCAGGTGGTTTCTTGATGTAGGATATTAATTTTAGCTGCTGGAGGTCCCTCACCTCCACCCTGGCCTCAAAGGTTTTGTCAGGTTTGGATAAGCCTCAGATAAGGAGCTGAACTTTTGCGGGTTTATGAGAACTGCACCTCCAATCCTTCAGAGATTCACTCATCATGAATCTTAATCCATCTCAAATAAAACCTGTGCATACACTCAGGGTTTCCCACCACGGCTGTTTAACAAGGAAAAGAACAGCTTTGTCTGTTCTGCAAAAGGCTCTCTGTTTACACGATACCCATGGATTTAATTTCCGAGATTTACATTTTAATTCCTTAAGATATTCGGAGATAAATAGATAGAGGCCTGTGGTTGAGGCCAGCCCTTTCCTCGAAAGCCTCCTTGCCCTGTTTTCTTCTCTCCAGAGCCCTTTTTTCTTTCTTTCTTTTGTCAAATTGAATCTGATGGCCTTCTCTCCTCTGCACAGGATTTCCTGCCTAGCTTCCAGTCCCTCACTCTCCCTCCTACCCTAGTTCTCCTCATCAAGGTATCTCCACTTCTCTCTCCTCAGAGACCAAGGCCTCTCCAAGGTCTCTCCCCGAGGTTGATGGTAATGTGCCCCTCCACATTCAGGTCCACGCTGAATCTCATCATGTGACCTCATTTGGAAACAGACTTGCAGATATCATTAAGGTGAGAACAGAAATCCACCGACTGGTGGCCTCAGAAGACCAGGAGAGGATGCATAGACACCATGAGGTAGTGAAGGGGGAGACTGGAGGCTGCAGCTGCAGATAATGAGCACCAGGGACTACTGGGAGGCTCTAGGAGCTGGGAGAGGCAGGGAAGGGCCCTCCCACAAAGCCTTAGAGAGAGCAGAGACCTGTGACAAGATGATTTTACCCTCTCAGCTTCCAAAATCTTCAGAGTATATATCTACATTAATAAGTGACCACGGCAGTGGCATTTTGCTGGAACAACTCCAGGAAACCAGCAGGTGTCCCAAGCTTGCTCTTCACCTGCCTCACCTGGGGCCTCCTTCTCCCCTGCAGCCAGGCCTCAGGCCCCACTTCCACCTCTGGGACCATGTGACCTCTGACCTACCTGTGTATTTATGGCTACTGAGTCATCTGACCTTCAGTCACATGAGAGATCCTATTAGGTTTGTCTGTCTGTCTTTATCCCTCTTTCTCTCTCTCCCCTCAACAATTTATTATGAAGTTTTTAAACCTATAGCAAAACTGAAAGAATTTTATAACATTCATAGAACTACACCTACATGAACCATAACACTGTACTATGCTTGCTTTATTTCGCATTTATCCACCTAGCCATACCTCTCATCATCCAGCAATACAGCCATTTGGTTTTATGGATGTATTTCAAAATAAACTACAGGCAACCATCTAATCATCCTCAAATACTCCAGTGAGAACACCATTAACCAGCATTCAATATTGGTTTACAAGGGTTTTTTCCTTTTTAAAGTAAAATTTACATACAACGAAATGTTTACTATTTTAAGTGTACAGTCTCTGAGTTCTGAAAAATGCATTCACCAGCACAGGCTAACCTCTGTGTAGAGAGAGCATCCCCACCACGCTGGAGAGTATCCCCACCACCCTCTTGTCTCTTTACATCAGTCTCCACCTCCACTTCACCAGAGGAAAACCTACAATCTGAGTTTTGTCCATCACAGATTCTTAAGAAATTTAAGAAGCATACAGCATGTCACCTTCAGTGAACAGTTTCTTTTACTCAACACGCTATCCCTGAGATTCAATCATATTGTTATACCAACACTGTGATCCTTCTTATGTTTGAACAGTATTTTGTTACATGTGAATTCTATGTAGTGGGTTCATTCTCCTGCTGAATGCCTGGGCTAACTCCAGTTCTGGGTCAGTAGCAATAAAATTGCTCTGAAGAACTGTTTACAGGAGTCTTAGTGTGGGAAATACACATTCATTCCCCAGAGGTCTGGCTGGGACCTCTTGCCTGATCACTGCACTACCCCGATCCACTAGGAGCTCAACCCATCTCCTGACTGATCCAACAGAACTGAGTGGTATGACCATCAAGAATGCAGGCCAAGGGGGCGGGGCATGGTGGCTCGTGCCTGTAAGCTTCAGCCTATGAAGCAGCCGGGGCTAGGGATCGCGGTTTGAGTCCCACCTGGGGCCTGTAGCGAGACCTAGTTCCAAAAAAAAAAAAAGAATGCAGGCCAAGTTCAATGGGCTAAGTCTGAACTCAGACTCCTTTACTCAATTAGAGGCTTTCCATGAAGAAAACTATGGAAGCTTCTGATTCCTTATCAGCATCCAAAAATGGGGTAAAAATGAAGAAAAAGGAGTATGTGACCCTCATATATTTATTCTGGAGAAGAAGAGACTGATTATATGCAGAGCACCTGAGGATGTGTCTGGCACATTCAAAGTAAGCATGTAAAGGCATCTTTCTCCTTAACCCACCAACAGACACTTTCATTCTTTGTATTCCATGTGAGTTCTCTGCTCAGAAAGCTTATAAGAGCTTTTCTTGGGTTTCCTAGAACAGGTGTGCTACTTAGAAACCATGCTGCCTGGGTTTTAAGATAACCTAGAAAAACATGGTTTGAGCTATAAAATGTTCAAGCTAGATTTTTTGTCGTTGATGTGTTTTCTTATGAACTGGAATTTTATCAACTCTGGGGTATGGCACTCACTGTGCTGATCAGGAACACTGATTGGCTGATTGGAACTCCTTGAATAGCAAAAAGAGTAATAAACTGGGTAATAAAAAATGGGGACATCAAATAACCAATACTATTCATTTGGTAGACAAAATCTTGTCAATCATCGGGGACCCTTGGGGGCGGGGCACAAGCAAGCAAAGTGGATTTGGGCAGTAAACAGGTTGAGAAGTCTCCGCCACTGTCCCATTCAACCCCAACACAAGCCTGTTGGCTTCATGGTCCTCTTGTTGGCTTCATACTACCTGGGTACTTCCATTAGCATTGCTGATACATACACTGACAAAGGAGCTACTTCCCTGTTCCATTAACATAGCTGATACATACACTGACAAAGGAGCTACTTCCCGGTTCCATTAACATAGCTGATACATACACTGATAAAGGAAGTACTTCCCTGTTGCTTTCAAATTGTAAATGTAAATTGTAAATGTAGATTTGAATTCATGGGGAGGAGGATGGGAAAACAAAGTTTTTTTGATATGAGTTGATTGACAGGACTCCTTCCTGAGTCCTGTCTTAGAAGGAACTGAAGGGAAAAATGACGTGAAAACAGCTTAGAACAAAGGGACAGGATCAGCCATTTTGGGGACAGCATTTTGGGGGAGAAGGAGTATGGGGAGCTGACCTGGCCTGTCCAGGGGACCTATGTGATACATCACCCATGCGGTGGAAACACCCATGGGTGACAGTGTCCATGGGCGTAGCTCTCAGTCCCCACAGAAGGGGTGTTTCTGAAAACTAACTTTCATAAAGGATAAAGTCCTCAGACTCCAGGCAAGGGAGTTTTCGAGATGGCCCTCTAATTT
>PVHY01010584.1:0-51319 GCA_004024945.1 Uropsilus gracilis
AGGAGGGGAGGGAGGGCAGGAGGGAGGGGAGGAGGAAGAGGAGGATGGAGAGAAGGCAAAGGAGGGGAGGGGTAGAGGGGGAGGAGGATGGAGAGGAAGCAGAGGAGGGAGGAGGTGAGAAGGGGAGAGGGAGTGAGAGGGAGGAGGGAGAGGCAAGAGAGGAGGGGACAAGGATGGGGAGGAGGGGTGGTAGGGAGAGGAGAGGAAGGAGGGGGTGGGGAATGGGGAGGAGGGGAAGAGGATGGGGAGCAGGGGAAGTAGGGAGAGGGAGGGGTGCAGGGAGAGGAGAAGAGAAAGGAAGGGGAGGAGGATAGGGAGGAGGGGACGAGGATGGGGAGGAGGAGGCATAGTGAAGAGGGGAGGAGAAGGAGGAGGAAGTGGAGGAGAGAGTAGAGGGAGAGGAGAGGGAGGGTATGAGGACGATGGGGAGGAGCAGGAGGCATAGGGAGTAGAAGGGAGAGGAAGGGAAGGAGAAAGAAGAGAAGTGGGGGCAGCAGGAGGAGGAAGAGGAGGAGGGAGGCTCAGAGTGGGAGGAGAGAAAAAGGAGGAAACTAAGCCAAGTTCTTCTTTCCCCCCTTTGACCCTCTGTCTACACTCTTGAAAAGAACAAACTGCACCTTTTCTACTACCATAAAGAAACTATTCAAAGAGAGATGCCGCCTGGCAAGGGGGCAGGGAGGGGACAGTGGGGCATAGGGGGTGTTGTGCAGAGCACCCCGCTGTGGAGGTGCTCCCCAGAGTGCTCCCCGATGCTGGCAGATGCTGCTGCAGACGCACGTCCACCCGATGTCTCAGAGCTGCACATGGCTGCTAACTTTCACACCGTCCTTTCCCAATATCTTATCACAAAACTCTCCGGAAACGCTGCGCGACTGAAAGGATCTTAGAGCGAACGCCCATATACACCCAACGCCCGTATTCCGCAGCGATCACCTCACTAGACGTATCTTGCCCAGGCCTGTCACCCCTCCCCCCACTCATCGTCCATCGTTGCTTTGCTTCATGCCACGTGACTGCCAGACAGCACTGCTCAGACAGGCGGGGCCCCAGGACAGGTCAGGAGAGGACGATGCTATCCTCACGCACTGGCAAGTAAGAGGCTAAACACACCCACTGGGTCCACATCAGGACGCGGCTGCCACACATCTCCTCGCTCCGCTGGCTCCGTGCTAAGTGTCCCCACCATGCGCACACCTGAGCTGGCTCCTCACCGCGCATCAAGTTAGCTGCTGCCGCAGAAGGGAGTCACAGAGCCCGCGCCCAGATGCTCTGACCCTGCCGCTGCGGGCACGCGGCCTGCAAGAAACATCCACCGGGTGACCAGCCCCGCGCAACCACAGAGCTGCCACTGCCCAGTGCTCGCAACGAGTTACAACAGACAGACTGCACCTGGACAGACAGACGGACTTCAGCTGAGCCCACCATCCTTGCATTCTTGGCCAAGGCAGTGGGGGGCCTTTATTCTCCCCTGCCTTGAACGCATATGCACCCTGCCACGGCTCGTGGGGGACAGGCCGTGGTCAGTCAGGGCTCCCTGGAGCTCAGCCCAAGCTGATTAGCAAGTGCTGGCTCCACGCCTGCTGCACAGCTGTCCCTGGAGTCCTCTTCAGACTTGACCAGCGAACACAAGAGCCGGTGCCAGGACGGAGGAGCAGGGCCCTCCGTCAAGCCTCCCATTCCCAGAGGGTGAAGCAGCGGACAGTAGCAGGTTCACTCCCAGCTTATCAGCCTGTGTTACTGGGGAGGGGGGCCTGGGGTCAGACTGAGGGCACCCTGGTGCTCCCCCTTGTCTCCCGATCAGCGTCTTCCCTATATCCTTTAGGATGTATGTGATGAAGTCAGGCTCAATGCTGGTGTTTGCCCGCCACTGTTTCCTGATACTGCTGCATGTCAACTAGGAAGCAGCTGAAATGTGCCTTTCTCCCTTCTCCAACACAACCTAATTACACTGTGACCTGTGCACCGGCAACAGAGTTTGTGGGAGAAGATGAAACCAAATCATGTGACTACAGAGCATAGTGAGCAGGGGGGCTGATCAGGAAGGCAACACCCTCTCCAACAGGAAAGGGGGATGAGAGAAGAACTAAAGTGCGCTCATTTTAGCACCAGTAACTTTGATGACCATCATGAATGGGCAGAAGCCAGGTAGGTAAGGAGAGCCTAACCATGTTAGATGCTTGCCTTGGATGACGCAGACATAAGGGCTGCGTGTGTGTGTGTGTGTGTATGACCATAGTTACTTGCACCCCAGGGCAGGTGGATGGATAACCTGAGAAAAAAACAAAGAAACTTACAAAGTTCAGCCCAGGGTACCATGCCACCCTCTTTAATAATGCATTGCATCACTTGCAAAAATGAACAGAAAGGGAGCAGAACACAGCCTCCAACAGGCAACAAGGTCTCCAGCTCGGAAGCACCAGCTCAGATCTCAAAATGTCCCCCTGACGAAGCGGCCATTTCCTGGCGGCCATTGTCTCAGTTGGTTCTCCCCCTTCCGCATGTGGATGGAGCACATTAACAAGACCGAGCTCATGCGCTTCATCCCAGAATGGCAGTTAGTGGACGCTTGGAGCGCATCCAAGTTTCCCTTCAATCCATCACCTCAGAGTTACAGATGACAAATCAATACTTTTAATATTTTTCCATCTTAATGTTTTCTGATGGCATGGAGCCAATGCATCCTGCAAGAAATATGCAGATGATGAAGGCACTGCCTGGAACATAATGGGATGCAGAACACTGGTTGATGGGACATGCCGGCAGTGGACATCACAGCAAATGGACACCCAGCAGGGGTGAGGGAAATTAACACCTTTCTGCTGTGGCGAGGCCTGGCGACTTGTGACTGAGTCACCTCTTCCAACTGGGATCCCATTAAAACGCTTGATTTGAAGGTAGGGACATAAAATCTCAATTAAAAATATTGTTTGCTAAACCCTGGCCTCATGCTGGCGGTGGTGGACATTTCATAGAAACCAGCAGTGCAACTCTGTCTTAAATTCAATTATGAAAGTCCAAGATGGTACCTGGTTGGAGACAGCCGGGCCACAGAAATAATCACATGGGGGTTCTGGAATTGCCCATTCTTGACAAGGTCCAGCACCCTGGACAGCTGCTCTCAGCTTGGGCCGCTCAGATGTTTCAGGAGCGAGTTGACATCGGTGAGGGGCGAGATGCCACACACCTATGATTGACTTTCTTGGGCCCTTGCTGCCATGCAAGACAGGCACATTTCACAGTTCCCAAGCCAGGTGATGGCAGGTGTCTGCACACTTCAGGACACTTTCACTTTAAAATGAGGCTAAGGCTGGGCTGGCTAGAGCTGAGAAATCAGACAGACATAGGCTGCAAAAGGTGCTACATCGCCGCGGGCAAGTCCTACCTGAGTGTCTACTGGTTCGTGGTTGATCTGTTCATGTCGCTGGTGGGGCCACTGTGATCTGTCACCTATGCTGTCAAGTCCCCAGCCCTTGGCTGACTTGTCCCATCATCTGTGCTGCTGCTGGCAGAATCAATCTGGTAGGAACATCCATCAGTGGGATGTTCTCCTATCGAAATGCCCCTTATTCCCCACGGCATTTGACTCAATGCAAACGCCTAAACTTCAGAGGCCCTAAATGACCCAACTTCCTTCTTTCCCTTAGCTCCACTTCCGACCGGTGCTGACTCTCTCTCTGCTTGGGCCCTGGTGGTCTCGCCTTGGCCCCTCCCACACAGGATATGCATGTGTTCTTTGCTCTGCAAGGCCTGACTGCCATGTGGCCAGCAGACACCTTCCAAACAGAGTTGTCCTGTTCCTACCTCTGAACTGATCAGCCCAGAAGGACAGGGCTCACCTTCTGAGTGCCAGTGCATACAGTCGGCGCTCAACAGTATCTATCGGTAAATGGTGATGGATGGTCCCATCCTCGTATCACGGCAAGTGCCCCTCTGGGTATCGATCACAATATTTGCACCTGGGACACAGCAGACAGGCAACCCCTTGAGACACCTTCCCTGGCCACCAGTTTATTTCAATATTCTTCTTTTTTTGATAAACTGCTGGTAAAGCCACACCAAGAAACACTTGTCAAGAAATATTACATTTAGATAAAAAGCAGAGTGTTTCCGTAGTCTGCAAACATAAATTATGCTGGAACAGACCCAGTTTCAGCTCCTGCTGCTATTCTCAGCCCAGTTGCAATTAAGTGCCTAAATGCCATAATACCACATCCATCACCAGCCGCCTCTCTCCGACCCATTACTAAAACCAAGAAGTGCTGTGAGCCTGTGAGAATTACTCAATACAAATGACTTAACAGCTATTGATAAATCTACCTTTAACAAATGCCTCTGGTATAGCCCTGATTCGGTGGGTTCTGTGATTTCTTGCCTCCTCCCCAGGATCTTATTCAGCTTTCGCCAGCAGGCCACTTGCTGCAAACACAACAGCTGCAGCTCTGACAGCAACAGAAAGATCACAACCCTGCACACCTCCACTGCAATCTTAATGTCAGCCCCTGGGTGCTGGCCGCCCCTGCTGCAAAGATATCCTTCCAACCCAAGACTTCTAGAGAGAAAAATTCATAGAGCTGAAAGCACCTGCTTTTCACATGGGGGTCGACCAGTTTTCCACAGCCTGAGATGGTGTGGTTGGCCCGGTGTTCTGGGGATGGTCGAGGAACAGGAATCTTTCCAAAACGTGCTTCCCGCAGACTACTCTTCCACGGGAGACAGGAAACATGGGAACATGAACACATGGTACATTGCATCCTTCCGTGATGCAATCCTAAAGCTGTTGGCAGCACTGCACATCTTTCCAGCGGTTTATCCCTCAGCAAGGATTCGTGCATGGCAGTTCAGTGGGGTCAGGATTTAATGAGGTCACCTAGGTTTGTTGCCCCAATACACTGATTGGAAGAGACGCCGGGAGATGCAGCTTGTCTCGGAGGTCAGTGAGCTGCAGTGGAAGGAAAGAGAATGAGCCCGGAAAGCGGCCAGCTCCTTCCAGTGCCTGTGGTCATGGACACAGGTCCTTGCCTAAGCATGGGGCTTGCCCATCTCGTGTCCTTGCCCGAGCATGGGACTATGGGTACAAAAGCCTGAAGGAACAGTAGTGACAGCAAGGTCCTGCCCCCCCTCAGCCTTTCTTGGGGCAAGGGTGACAGGTGGAGGTTGACAGCCCACTGGCCCCGCATGGTGAGGCAGGCTTGGCATTGGGTCCCACAGATGCTGTGAGTGACCCACCGTGCTGACCCAGACAGAGGCTATGGACAGTCCACTGACCCAGACACAGAGCCCACCTCACTGGAGTCCACCTCACTGGAGTCCCATCAACCCTCAACTGGCCATGCCCCATGCCCTTGACCAGCACATGGCTCTCTTGTGGTTTCCCGGGAAGGGCCAGCTTCTTGGGAACCTCGGGCAGACTTGCCAGGTCTCTCTGAGCTCCTGAGGGTGCTGCTACCACAGGGGCAGCTGCTCTGGGTTCTTCCTTTGCACAGACACACACGCACTCAAGACCACAGCTGCCTCCTGGGACCGCCAGGGCCTTGCCTCTGTCACTGCTGAATCCCCTGCACAGTCTGAGTCCTTCATAAAACTACCAGAAAAGCTGCAAGGTAATCTGAGGGCTCGCAGCCTCTGTGCATTTTCAATGCCTCTAAATCACACTCAGATCCTCCAGGCGAGGACCAGGGGTGCTTTGGGGGTGGTGTCCACACCTAAGAGGAAACATCCTCTCTTGCCTGCTGGCCACGGAGACGCGTGCTTTTAATTCCAGCCTCGGGAGGGAGGTGGAGACTAGGAGTCGCTTGAGTTCTGCAGGTTCGAGACTACCCTGGGCAACATAGCGAGACCTGGTCTCAAAACAATAGCTGGGTGTGGTGGCACATGCCTGTTATCCCAGCTACCTGGGAGGCTGAGGCTGGGAATCGCTTGAGTTCATGGGATCGGGACTATACTGGGCAACATGACGAGATCTACATCTAGTCACAAAAAGAAAAAGAAAAGAAAAATTATCTGTTGCCAAGACATCAATAGGATGAAACACTGACATTTCATGAGTGGAAAACAAAAGAAGGCTACCGGTGCCACGAATGTATGTATATGCAAATGTGTACATACTTACGCACAGGTATGTACGTAGACAGGAAAAAGAAGATGACGGAGAAAGAGGAGAGGGAGGGGGAGGGCGAGGGGCTTGTTTTGATATCTGTATCTGGGGCACTGAACCCCATCAAGGCATCAGTTCGAGTAAGTCTCATTGAGGAGCTAGTAGATCACATCATAATATCAGGTAAACTTACCCTAGAAATGAGCTAAACACGTTCACCTCAGACAACAAAGCATCACGAACGTGGACTTATAAAGCAGGGGCGGTACTCTGAGAACTCCATTAGGACCGACTCTTGAGGGGGGGGTGTTTTCATAGCAGGGGGACTGACAAGCACCATCTAACCCACGGGATGCTAGGCTGAGTGTCATGTCCACTCCCAGCTTTACAGCGTGGAGCGTCAGGTATAGATTACCCATGAAAGTTTTATGCAGGGGCAATGACTTCGGATGGTGGGTCAGGGCTGGGAATAAATCATGCTCCAGGGGGGTCTGGGAATCTATTTGCAGGAGTCAGGCTCCAGGAGGAGAATGGTGCCCGGGGGTGGGGTGGGGGGGTTGCGTTTCTGCTCCTGCAAGAGAGACCTGGGCTACCCTGCATAGAAGCTTTTGTTCTTTACAAGGGATGCTGAGATTCGAGGAAGGGATTGCCAGCAGCTGTGGGAGCACTGCTTGTCAGGGGGCCAGTCCAGGAAGGTCACCTAACAGTCATGGACCTGCTGGTGGCAGGAGGTAGACAGGGGCCTCTCGCTTCACATAGGTAGGCTGATGTCTTCGTGTTAGAGCCCCACGGGAAGGGAGGAGGCTTGAGTTTGCACACAAGTCAAACAGGGAAGCCTGGAGGAGGTGATGGGGGGTGGGGGAGGTCAGGAGCTGGGTGTCGGTGTTCATGTTCAGTGTGGTGAACCTCACCAGCTCCTGCAGAACCAGAGACAAGGACTAATGGACCTAGTCTTCTTTCCTACCTCCTGCACCCTTTGTCTGAGTCAATTAAATGGATGATGGCGAAGGTTTAATGAGACAAGAGGACCAGCTACTGATCACCGCGGTTTTATACTCAGTCTGGAAGCATGCACCGGTAGCAGTGGCATAGCGTCCAGATACTCTATGGGACATCTGTATGTACATTCAAAGATATTTTGGGTACACTCTGCCATAGGCAGAAGAGAGTTTTGTGTGACTCTACAGTCGATGCCACGTGATCAGTGTGGGTCTGAGACATAACCACAGTCACCATGAAGACCTGGAGACCTGACTCATCTCCACAGGGACCCCCTCACCTCCTTCCCATGCAGTCACTGTAGTCACAACTATCCCCTTTACTCGTACCCCCCCCCAACTCCTAGAAATCGCTAATTGGCTCTTAATCTACAACACTGCTATGAGCGATGTTCAGGTATTGCTTTTATGGGGGGCAATGTTTTCATTTCTTTGGAATAAATTCCCTGATACAAGGCTATTGGGTCACATGGTAAATTTATCATCTATAGAAAACTACCAGTCAATCTCCCAGAAGGGCTGTGTCAGTTTATCTATTTACACACCCCCATCAGTAAGGTGGATGGGTTTCACACCTTGCTTATCAGCATTTGCAGGGGCTCCTGTTTTCCATGTTATCTTTTCTAGTGTGTACACAGTGATATCTTATCTGACCTTAATGTGGCTTTCTCTAGTGGGTCATAATGTTAAACATATTTCCACGTGTCTGTTTGCTCTTCGTTCAATGTCTCTTCAGAATTTTTGTTTGTTTTCCATTTGGATTTTTTTCAACTGTTGACTTTGAGAGTTCTCTCTCTATTTTAGATTTTCGTTCTTGACCAGATAACTAATATGCAATATTTTCTCTTGTCCATTGCTTAACAGGGCTTTTCACAAGTACAGACTTTTAATTTTGATGAAGTCCAGTTCATTTGTGTCCTTTTATGGCTAATTCCTTTGCAGCCATTTCACCAATGTCCTAAAGATTTTCTCTGAAGTCATTCTTTAGAGTTTTACAGCTTTACATTCCACACTTAATCCATGATTCTTATGGAGTTGATCTTTGATGTGCTTGTTTATCCTGTGTGAACTTTAGGTGAGGATGTTTTTTCATCCCTATAATTATTTGGAGTCTATTATCTCAGCATCATTTGTTGAAAAGACTCTCCTCCCTCCACTGAATTGTCCTCTGCTCTGTTTCACTTAACTATGTATGTATGCATGTATGTATTACACAGAAAATACCACATACAAATGATTGTTAGTACTAAATTCTTCTCAGTTTATCCTTTTTTTCAAAGTCATTTCAGCTATCTTAGTTTCTTTGACTTGTCATGTAAATTTTAGAATAATTTTAAGTCTACCTAGAAAATAATTCTTGCTGAGATTATAAAATTGCATTCAATCTATGTAATCTTATAGGGCAGAATTTATGTCTTTACTATGTTGAGTTTTTCAATCCATGAATATGGTATATTTCTCAACTTACCTAGATTTTTTAAATCAGTATTTTGAAGTTTCAGCATCTAAGTTCAGAGTATTTTGAAAGCTTAATTTCATTATTTCTTTGACTAGTGGATTGACTAGATTTTTGTCATATTTCCAAGTGTTGGGAGATTTTCCTGTTAGCTTTCCATTTGGGATGTGTTTGATTTGAGTGCAGAGTCTTTTTGGTCAGGTGCTGTGGGAGGGAGAGGAATTGTAGGTGTCCACACTCCCTCACCAGGGAAGACATCATTAATTGAACACAGCACTCCCCTGGCTAGACCTACACCCCATTTCAGAGTCCATTTTTCCAGACTCCAAGTAGCCTATAGGTACCATCTTTCGTACCCGGAACCTAGAGCATGTGATACATTATCTCACCTCTGATCTGAAGACCAGAGAGGGAACACAAATAGCCACCTCTCCTTCGGATCTGACTTTCTGTATGAACAATGTAGGAATACACTGTATTGGCTTGAGCCCCCATTTCAAGGCCAAAGAGACTTGAAACCTTGTGAACCTCAGTTCAGACGATACTCAGAAAGCCATGCTGATGCTCAACCACAGGGCTTCCAAGGAATAAGCCAATCCACCTCAGCAACCTGATTAGAGAACTAAAATATCATCAGTGCAAAACGTAAAGCTGAAACATACCCTTTATTCTTAGAAAACAAAACAAAAACAAAACTGCTTCTGCTAAGAGGTTGCAGGAGGAAAGCTTTGAATCGTGCCCTGAATATCCAAAATCCCCACCCTTGCTTTTCTTTTCTTCACATTGGGAGAGAACCAGAGATCCTGCATTGCTCCCTTTACTCTTCTCTCACCAGGGCTTAGGGTAGATACCTTTGTGGGGTTTCTGAGTCCCAGATTTGCGCCTCTGGGACAAAGGTAAGCCCAGCAAAGACAAGACGTGTTTGAACAGCAAAAGTACCTGCCACTGAGAGGGACGCTGGAAAAACAGCTTTTGGGTGATATCTCCTTTCTGGAGATAAGCTCTATGTAGTGCCATCTCCCTAAGACCTGCTAATCCCAGACAAGCTGGGAGTTCAGGGCACCATGTCACCAAGTGACAGGCTCAAGCAGCCAAGCTCACTGTCTAAGTATCCCCTGGGAGCCCCTCCATTGGTGAAGGTCTGAACTGAGTCTGGGACTCAGACTTGACCCTCTCCCAAATCCACACACCGACTGATGAGCCCTGTGTCTCCGGGTCCCCTGAAAACAGGCCCTGCTAGCAGAATTCCTTCCAGTTGCATCCATGTGGCTGCAGATGACGTGAGTCTATTTCACTTGCTGAGTAATGTTGCATCAGCCAACGGAACTGAACATACAGAAAGGGGGCAGGAGGGAAGGCAAACTGGAAGAAGGACAAGCACACGTGAATAGGATGGTGGTTCTCGGGTGACATGTGGTGGGAGAAATCCGGAGCACACAACACAGCGAGAAAAATCAATCAATTAATTAATTTAACTAATTAATTAAATCAATTAATAGAAAGCCATAGAATGAACAAACAAATCAGACCTTGTTCACTGTTTATTGCATTTAGCACTAAGCCCCCAACTTTATTTAAAGCACTCCCCAATCACATTGCAAGGTATCGAAGGATGCTGAAAAGTTCATCGTCCGTGAGGTTTCTGTGAGGTCTTAGGTGTATAGATTTGGTAAGAGCCACCTTTTCACAGACTTGAAGTATGGCTGAGCCATCCCTGGGGGCAAGAGCAGGGGAGGGAGCGGAGGACAAGGTGGAGAAGGAGGGAGGAGGGTATGAAGCCCAGTGGTCTAGGCGACACTTCCCTGACAGAGAGCGACAGAGAGTGAGTCCATAGCCGAGAGAGAAAGCATCGGAGACAAGCCACAGAGTGTCACAAGGACCCTGGGAGCCCAGGAGACTAATCAAGAGCATCATCTCCCTGCTAACTGGAACCCCCTGTCAAGCCACTGATTCTTTGGGGCAATTTGGAGAAGTGACTTAACTTCTGGCCCCGATTCCTCATCACTACTGTGTGGCTATTAACACCTTCCCCTCCGTGTTGCTCGGGATTCAAGGAGCTCATCCACGCAAAGAAACGGCTCCATAATCACCCACTTTCAGCAAATTCAAGCGGCTGTGATCGATGATTAGCAATTGTGCAGATTCAAAACCCAGCCTGGAGGCTCTTCTGCTCCTCATCCTGAACAAAGCGGAAACAGCCACACACAGCTCGCCGCACTCGGCACTCAACAAAGGGCGTTTATAGACATTCAACGAGCACTGAGCGAGGGGTCAGGCGTCGCACGACTGCTGTGTCCACAGCACAAAAGGGGCTGAAATCAAGCTGCTGAACCCTGGGTCACGCTGCAGAAACTGGGTGTCCGGGGATGAGACCGGAACCCACACTCGGGTTGGAAGAAGTCAGGGAGCTGTCCACACCAATCGCAAGAGCAGAAACCTGAGTCCAGCTTCCCCCCAAGAGTGTGGGATGGGGTCTGCACCCCCACAACTTCTTGGGGAGGCTGCCTTCATCACCTAGCCCTGGACAAAGGGAGGTTGCGGCCAGCCAGTGGTGGTGGTGCAAATGTGACACAGGTTGTAGTGCAAAGCGTCAGCTCACCCGTCTGAGCGGGATCTTTGGTTCGAGCCGTTGCACAGACACCAGGCAGGGAAGGCCAGGGTGGAGGGGCGAGGAGACCGCGAGGTCCCAGCCCCCCATGAATCTTCTCGCTCGTCCTCAGGGTTCTCTCTCATTTACTCCCCCAGTCTGGGGTGATGCTGCCCTCTTAGCCTTGCTTCCCAGGCCCAGGGGAGCCCACTCACGCATGTGCACACCTGCTGGGCCAGGCGTGCATAGCCATGGGGAGGCCACATACCCCAGGTGCTCGCTACAAGGGTCAGGGAGGAAAAAGGCGGATGAGTTCAGTTGCGCTAAAGCTTAGTACCTACTCAGACTGTCTCCCCGTCACCCCCTGCACAGAAGAGACCTTGCCACACGTGCCGGCTGGTCACAGAGACAGAACCTAAACTTGACTGTCAGGTCATCAGCTCCCAGAGCCCAGGGCACGTTGGAGTCCAAGTCCAGGCTTGTTTTGATTTCCTCACATTATTATTTTGGAGACTTTAGTTCCATAGCAAAACTGAGAGACGCTGAGAGAGACCCCACACCCCTGCCAGGGCACAAGCACCTCCCCAACACCCCCAGGGATGAGATGCTTGTTCCTGCAGGTGAATGGGAGTGACGGGTCTCAATGCCCCCACCCTGGGTCCGCACCCAGGGGTGCATGCTGGGCGCCATCCATCTCCGGGCCTGGACAGACAGCTGGACAGTCCATCGTGATCAACGCCTACGGTCACCTGTCTGCACAGAGTTCGGGCTTGCAGCCACCAAGGGCTACACCATCACTCAAGCCGCTGCATAGGGATTAGTAAGCGATTGAGAGGATTCACCTGACTGGACTTAGCCCTTCCTCAGCTGCCCCTAACGAGCCCAGAAGAGCCATTTCTTACTGGACTTCCAGAAGACGGGGCCCACACAGGGAGGACCGTGGCCCACTGACTTCTGAGTGTGTTTGCACACACTGAAGACGGATCTCAAAGCCAGAGTCTGCCCAGCGACTGACATCCAGACACGCACATCGCTCCAAGGCCCTCTCCCACCCAGTCATGGCTCCAGGTCGACATTCACAAGTCTTTCAGCGTCACTAATAGCTGGGTGTCTCTTCGAGGGGCATTTTTAGTCCAAGGCAGCCCTAGCTACTGACCGCTCTGACCAGCTCATTTGAGAAAGAATGAGCGTGGATGTAGCTTTCTGACAAGAGCGAATAAACCGTGATCCTTTTAAAAGGTGGCGTGAGCACCGACCTGCGTGGAATTCGGTATTCTCATCGTTTGCAGAGGCCGACAGGCCTTACAGGGCAGCTCAGTTCAGGAAGCTTTGGTAACGGCGGCTCGAGGGTAAAGGAAGCCACAAATGGCCGGGTGCGTGGCATGTGCCTTTAATTCCAGCCTAGGAAGGGAGGCTGAGACTAGGAGTTCCTATCCCTTGAGTCCACAGGTTCAAGACCCGCCCAAGGCAACACAGCGAGACCTAGTTCCAAAAAATAGCTGGGCGTGGTGGCGCGCGCCTGTCATCCCAGCTACCTAGGAGGCTGAGGCTGGGGATCGCTTGAGTCTGTGGTACCCCGGGCAACGAGAGCCTGCGGTTCCCGGGGCAACATAGCGAGACCTGGTCTCAAAAAAAAAAAAAAAGCCACAGACACCTTGTCATTTACCCTGTGAACATGGAGGCGACACAGATGCTCCTCCCACAGCGTGGCTCCAGGCCACCGAGGGTGCCCAGGCGCCATGCCCATGCGGAACATGCATCTCGCTCTGACCGCCAACAGCGCTGCCTTGCTAGCGGAGAGCTGCTGCCTTGCAGACCTACTACGCACGCGGCGCTGCGCTCTCCGCGCGATGGCAGCGTGTGCCTGCTTGGGGAAAGCGGCTGCCTGTCACCCCCAGCTCCTTGGCAGAGCCTCCTGTTCTGAGCAAGTGAGAGCGGTGACTGAGGGTCCCCAATCGTCTCCCCGGAGCAGACGCTACAGGGAGGAGCCGGGGTCACCTCTCCCGGGAAGCGTGTCCCTGCAGGCAGCCGGTCACGTTCTCTCCCCAGAGCCCCGGAGCTGGGACGTGGATGCAGGGCCAGCGACTCCAGAGCGGGCATTTCTCCAGGGTGCTCTGCTCCATGTGGCGCCATGAGAACGGGGTGTGTGCCGGCGGAGGCTGTGAGACTCAGGGAAGCGCCAGTCTCCAGAGAGGACCCAGCACTGAGAGCCAGCGGCAGGGCCAGCAGAAAGAGGGGGGGAACCAGACCAGGCCGCCAACCTGGCCGCTCACGGGCAACTTCCTCGAGGAACTCGTGGCCGCTGGGGAAGTCCCAAACGCCCCTTTGGGCTCACGTGAGACTTTCGCAGGCCAGGTTGACCTCACACTCGCTCCCACGGGCCGGATCCTCGCTGACATGCAAGAAGCAACAGGCAGACACAGACAGACGCCTCTTTGGCTGGATCCCCAGCAGCAGGCAGGAGCCAAGAGTCTGAGGGCAGGTTGTTGGGGTGCAGTGGGGACGGAGGAAGGGGGTGAGGGGCGCAGAGACAAAAGGCAGGTTTGAGGCAGGAGCTCCGAGAAGCCGGCAATGCAGGGCCTTAGCCTGTGTTGCAGGAGAGGGTAGGAGAGCTGCCTCAGCATCACCCCGCACCAGGGCCCCAAAAGTCAGAGGTGGGGGGCTGGGTGTTCCTGCTCTGGTCATGCCGGGCTCCTGCGAGCCCAAGAAGTGCCTGACCTGGTCCTGAGAGAGGCCACAGCAGAGGCCTGGGCGCCGGATGTCGGGGCTGCCGGACCTGAGAAGCAGCCGCCAAAGACAGGGGTCAGGGGGCCGAGGTGCCTGCTGCAGGGGAGATGCGGGGTCACCAATCCCTGCATCTGGCCAGTGTCCAGGCGGATGCATGGACATAGGATGACCATAGGATGACCCCCGGCGGCTGCCCACCCTCGGCCACACGTCTAGAGCCTTCTCAGCCCCAGGGTGCAGGCCCTGGCCAGCAGCCTTTCACATGAGTGGACGCTTGTCGTCCTGACTGGGGCCCAGGTCTGCCCTACAACTCGGCCCCTTCGGCCTCCTCCGCACCCACAGCCTCACTCAGCCAGCTGTCCGGGAGGGTCACCCTGGTGCTTGGAAGAAAGAGGACTTTCCTGAAGCAGGAATCTTGAGTCCGACTCTAGGACTCTGCTTCCCGCTGGGCCAGGGGGCCCGAAACGTGGCTTCACAGGGGGTGATAGGCTGGCGGGGAGACTGGGAAAATGGACCCCCTGCACCCCACACCCCACAGCGGGGACTCTGTCTCAGAAAGACAGGCCGGAGTGACATCGGGAGTCAAGTCTGCTCGAGCTTCTGCCCCGTCACAGGCCGGAGAAAGGTCTGAGCAGCCTCATCTTCAGGGTCCTGGGGTCACGCCAGCCATGAAAGGGTTTGGGGTACAGGGGGGTGGGTATCACATGAGGACACTCCCAGGCCCTGGTGGTGTGCTGCCAAGCGACCAATCGTGACGGCCCATGCAATGTCACCCCCAAGACCAGCCCGTTACAGGATGTGCACCAACCCCAGGTCGTATTATCCGGCACGTGTCACACATCCTACCGTGATGGGGAACACAGGAGCCGGCTCCCCAGAAACCCGTCGCCCCGGAAACAGCCCTGCCATCTCCCCCATGAAAGCCTTCCTGCTTCCTGGCTTTGTTCCCAGCCCCCCGCCCCCCAAAGAGAGGAAGCGCGCTAGCTCAGCCTTTCAGGGGAGCGAGGACTGATGTCAGAGCACGCAGGGCTGCAGGGAGGAGCAGGGTCTTCCCCACGCTCGGCCTAGGTGTCCCTCCAGGGCTCCCAGGAGGTCTCTGTGGTCACTGCGAAGCCCTCGCAAGTCTCACCTTCGGGGGCAAAGGCCCCACAACGTGGCCAGCACGAGGCCTTGGCATCTGACTGCCTGTTCTCTTCCCACCTGGGGGCGCTCTGTGCAAGGAGGGCGCATCATCGCCTCCCTCCTGTCTGTCTTCCGTCTGCACCAAATCCTGCCAGCTCAGGCCCTCGTTGTGCCTGTTCTCCCTCTACACCCCTCGGATGGCCGGCAGGCAGGCCAGGTAGGGGTGGGGGTGCTGGGAGGCGAACAGACAACCAAGCCTCCCAGCCCCCCAGCAATCCTCCATGCTCCTTCTCTGGCCTCTCCTCAGCATTCCCTCTGCAGCATTCTCTCTCCCCCCAGGGTGACACCGCCCACACCACCCACACTGGCCACACCCACTGTGCCCAGGCGGGTCCAGGTCTGGGGACAGCGAGGCACCACAGGTGCTGCTCACAGTGGCCGATGGTGGAAGGACATGAAAAGTGCTGGCACCTTCCCCCGGATCTCATCTGTCCCTCGAGAGCATCACACAGGGCACTGCCCTTGGTGGGCGGAAACACGCTCACCCCAAGTGCACATAGAAAGTGGCTGCAAAATCCAGCCTGCGCGCCAGGGAGACGTTTGCTGCACGTGTGATCCTCCTTGCAAGAAGCCACACTGACACCCAACACAGCATGGCAAGAAAGAGCCAACAGGCCGGACGCCATCAGAACCGCTAGCGGCTCGACGAAGCCCACCCGGTGGGAGCACGAAGCTTTCCCAGGCTGCCCAGCTGTGTAGACACTGTCCGGTTCTGAGCTCAGAACCCGCATTTGAATGCTTGGGTTTAGCAGTCCCTGCAGACTCACGTAGACGTCATCAAGCAACACGTGGGGTTTCTCTGCATGGCTGATCAGTCCCTTCAGAGGATGCCAGGCTCCAGGCTTCTACGAGATGTGTCACCAGGGGCATCGCATGCAAAACTACCATCTTCCCCTAAAAATAGCGATGCATGGAACTCCAGCATCACAGATGCTTTGTCCCCAAGCCCTGCAGCCAGAGTCCATCGGCCTCACCGTGATCCGTCCTGCTCAGAGCTCCTCCCGAACGGAAGGAGAGAGTGGAACGTCCCTCAGCCTCCTGCTGGCTGCATCGAAAGGTGTCTGGGGACCATCTTGCTCACCTCCTTCATCACCAGCCTGCCCGCAGGACCGCAGAGCATGATGGGAACTTGATAAGAGATTCAGAATAAAGAGTGAGCGAGTTGGGATTCTCACTCTTGACGGTACCTGGGGATCACCCGGGAGCGTGTGAAGCCTTGATGTGCAAGTCCCAATCTCAGAGCAATGAAGCCAAGTCTCGACACACACGCCCCTCCCTGCCCCATAGGGCTACTAGGTTGATGACAGTGCATCGGAAAGAGGCTAGAATAACCACGTGAGAAGTTGTGCTTGGTCTCCCCACTGCTGCAGCCCTACTGTGGGGCCAATGACGTCCTCAGGCTTTGTTCTCCATTAAGGCATCTGACCAGCACCTGCAGAATCCTGCATTTCCCATGATCACATGGCCCAGGGGGTGTGAACACATGTGGGAGTGCACACCTGGGCCTCGGTGAGAGGGGATAGAGGGGCTTGCAGAACATGAGAGCACGACAGAGAGAGAGTCCAGAGAAAGAGTGTAAAGATTCCTGGGGGTTAGGGGGCTCACCTGTCTCCTGTCTCCCCCAACCCCCTGGTCCCCCAGCCCTGCCCTGCCCGGTGTGTCTGTATAACTGCTAAAACCAATAAAGAACCTAGGTAGATTGGTGAGCATGATGTTTACATAACAACTGATGACCTCGGGGATGACTGCAGTATAATTGGCAATGAGGAAGGGATGGCTACCCAACAACTGGTGTAGCTGGCTGGATGGCTCGACGCAGACAGAGAAGACACAGGATGGGACAATTCGAGTAGACAGGGAAGATGCACAACAGGACAGCAGGACGGTTCACCAGACACCAACCCATGCTGAGACCACAGGTTACATCTGCAGGGCATGGCAAAATGCATTAAAGCTATCTCCATATCTCCATATGAACCTACATCTGCACACACATGTAGGATGTTAGCTGACGTTGCATCTGCTCTTCTCCACGCTTTCACATGTTCCATGCAGTAGATTAACTACCCTGATTATGCAGAGAAATTTCGCTTAATGACCCACAATTACTTTAATAGCTGTGAAATTCAGAAGGTAAGAGGACACCGCATTTCTTCCAGCGAGAATTAAATACAAAATGCCTCTGATTGACTGTCATGAAAACCCAATTTTATTGCTATTTGAATTATTCAGAATCAATACCCGACGTTAGGCAGCGCGGGGAAGCACCGAATCGGGAGTCTGAGCTCCCCAGGGAGGAACCGAGCCGCACGGAGGGGTGGGGGGTGAGGAGCTTCGGGGCCATGTCCCTTCAGATGCACCGAGAATGAACAACTGACACTGCCCTTCGTCTTATGCAATGAAAGGGATGGCTTCGCACAGAGGACCCGTCCCCAGGGTCATGAAACCTTCCACACAGGCCTTCCGACAGTCCATGCCCCAGACTGTTGCCCCCACTGTGAGGCGCCAGCGGGCGCAGGGCAGACAGATGTGCTGGAAACACGCTTCCCAGGGTTGCATGAGCAAACCGCAGCTGGCGATGCCTTCCCCGAGCTGACACCACCGGCACGCAGGCATGGCTGCCACGCCACAGCCTCCCTGGAGTCGCCTCCCCCCGCACGCGACGGTGTCTGGAAGAGGCAAGTTGGGAGGGCAGTGGCCAGAGAAAGTGCCATGGACAGCTGGGAGGATGCAGGGCGGGATGGGCGATGGAGTGGGGTGTGCATCACACGCTCCCTGCGTGCGGGCCTGAGGCGAGACATCTCGCTCTGTTCTTCCCCCCAAGTCTCCACGCGGATCTCGCAGGCGGGAGCAGCAGGCCTCAGCCCCCCTCTGCTTGACAGATGGAGCAGTGCAAGGGACTGAAGTGGCCCCTCTACCGGGAAGCACCTCGGCGGGGGAGGCAGGGTCCCGGCCATGGCACCTCAAGACGGAATCAGCTGCATTATCGCTAGCACAAGGCGCTGGCATGGAGCAACAGGAGGGACGGGGCGGGGGGACAGCGTGACAGAAAACAGTGCGGACTGTGTGGCCGGCCTGGTCAAGGCTGGGCGGCTTCCAGGAAATGAAGTGGGCGGGTACCCCGTGGGTACAGTGCCCGCCCACCCACCTGGTAAGGTGCCAGGGCGTCTGCATGTGGCCGCAGCCCTCGGTCTGCTGGAGGAGGAAAGACACCCCCACCCCAATCCCACCAAGACTCTGGAGAGTCTCCACTCAAGCAGATCCCCCAAGAGCTGTTTATATGTTTCCTTTCTCCTCATTAAAGCCCCGGCTCAGGCTAATAAATCAGTGGACAATTTGTGTATAATCTAATTTTTGCCTTGTGCTTCATCTGGTGTAGGTGGAAGCAGGGGAAAAATGAAAAAGCGCAACAACTGTAAAATGAAGACTAATGAGAATTTGGATCCTTAAGAAAATATCCTTGGGAAACAGCGAGAAATGGACAATCGGCCGGTCTGGGTGGTGGGTGCTGCGGGGAAAAGGGCCGTGAGCCTCCCCTCTCTGCGGTTGCAACTTATGAGGGCAAATGGTACACAGATAGGCCAGTAGAGCGCACACATGTGTGCATGCATGCATGCATAAGCATGGATGTGCAGGGCACACACAGACACATGTATTAGTGTGTGCAATCATGGTGTATAGGCATGTGTGTAAAAACGTATGCAGATGCTCGTGTGTGCAGGCTCATGCATGCATTCATGTATGTACAAGGTGGTGTGTGAACATACCTGCACCCACGGGTTGTCTTGTGCACTACATGTGTTCAAATGCATGTGTACAGGTGCATGTCCCTAGCTGTGCACATGCATGCTTGTGGGTGAGCAGGCAATATACATAAGAGCACATGTGTGTGCATGCATGTGTTGCACTGTAGATGTGTGTGTGCATGAATGCATGTGTGCATGAGGATCTGTTATTTGCACATGTGTGCATGCATATGTGCCTTGTTGCATTGTCTGTGTGAGTTTGTGCACATGTGCATGCTCTCACATTTCTGGGTGCATATGCATGCGCATATGCATTGTGTGATAGAGCCTGTATACACAATGTGTGCAAGTATGTGAATGAATAAAATGTGTGTCTGCACCTACACGCAGATGTCAAATGCATCTCTATACTAGAAACTCACTGTGCATTTTCATTTGGTGGCCGCTCTGCTCAGTCCCGCTGGCCTCTGAGGGACACAGCCTGTGCCCTTAGGAGGTGCGAAGTCTGTCCTAGGAGCACCCATTCCTTCCCTCCCCAGCCATTTATAGCACAGCCAATAATAACCCCTTTCCACCCCCAAATCATCCCACAGAGAAAACTTGGTGTTCCTTAAAAGTAGCCAGATATATTAGGTCCTGTGCTGGGAACACAGTGCTTACATAAGCTAATGGCGTTCACATATGTAAGTTTAGGGAAGAAGTAGCCACAGCAGAACAGCAGGCAAAGCTCGACGCCAAGGGCTCCATGCCAGGCTCACGCTGGTCACGGGACCCTGGGCGTGCCGGCTGGGAATGGGGCACACAATGGAATATTACCAGGAAAGAGGCTGCTTGCTCATCTTCCTAGCTGCTCACACAAAGACCAAATACCCCAAAGTCCAGAGCAATGGTTTCTGTCTCCTTCGTGGCACTCCCATCATCACCGGCTGGAGGAAGAGGGATGGGAAGCCAGATAGACCTTCGGAGAAGTCATGACGTCATCTCACTTGCAAGGTGGAAAAAAAGAAGAGTTTTTCCAGCCGAATTTCTTTTTGCCCATTTTCAGGAAATCATGTGAGAGGACACTAATTAAAACCAAAGCGGGGGGGGGTGGGGTTGGGATGACATAAAATCAGAGTCACAGCAAATCTCTAAACTCTTTCCCTGTGGGAGAGTCGCTGGTCCAGGTCCAGAGAAAATGCCGGTGCTGTTGCTCTGCGTAGAATTGGGATTCATTCTTAATAACAGTACGAAAAGAACTTACTGCCCTCTCCTGGTTCTGGAAAACAAAGTCCCATTCTGCTTAACACCGACTAACATAATTATGTAGGAGTCAACGCTGAACAAATCTTAGTTCCTCTCTCTCTGCAGCGAGAACAAGGTTGATTTGCAATTCTGAAGGGATAATGAAAGGGCCAGTGTTATTTAATATAAAAAATAGATTTCCTGGTTCCTCTCAAGTGTTTATCATTGGATGCAGGGAACGATATCAAACAGAATTACCAGCTATCATCTCCGATAAATCAAATGAAGAACACTCTTGAAAAAGGCAAACTGTACACAGTCCGATGCTTGAAGATAATGCACCATCCCATAAAAGAGTTTAAAATGATGGAATTTTCAACACTCTGGGCTGTTGATGAGAGAGAGAGCTACACCTGGCTGTGAAGTTTCAGCGCTGTCGTTTAAGCTGTGTTTTTAAATGTTGACTTTGAGGCAACCACACCCACTTCCCCCCAATAATTAAGCGAGACCCCCTGGCTCCCCGTTTTCCTGTGGGAAGGTTACTGGTGAGTGTTCTCTGCTTGGCCAGGAAGTAGAGCTTGAAGATACAATCAGAACTCAGGTCAGGGCATCCAGGCCCATTAAATAAAGACCAAAAAGGTGTCAGAAAGCCAAGGTGTCCGGTAAGATTCATCAGCAGGCACTAAAAAGGTTGTGTCTACTTGCCACCCATGGCCACTTGGGATAGCAGCCTATGTCTTCATCCTAGCCTTCATTTTGCAAACGAAACCATCTCCTTAAAAATCAATATATTCACATAATAAAAAATTAAGAGCATGATATAAGGCAGCCATCAAGACACCCCCTCTACCACCATCTACTTCCCCAGAGGAAACCATTAGTTCTGTGTATAGAAAGTTCCAGAAATGCCATGTATATGCCGGCAAACACAATCTATAATTGTATCGCTCTGCTCGACTCAAATAGTCACCTGCTATCTATACTTGGCCCTTTGTATTTCATCAATAAATATATGTCTGCAATCACCACATAGCAGTACCTCTAGTTCCTTATCTTTTCCATCCACAGCTGATGGCACTCCGTTCCATGACCTGCATATTCGCAAGCAATTCTTTCTGTGTTACAGCAGGCACCTATACCTCTCTGCAGTCCAGGCCAGAGACAAGGAGAGACAATTGCCATTGTCACCAGTAACTGGTGTGGGGGAGGGAGTCGGGGTAGGGGTGGGGGATGGAGGAGGGGCAGGATCTAAGCTCCTCTCTCTCTCTCTCTCTCATCCTAGTCTATTCAGGCTGTTAAAACCAAATAAAACAGGCCACAAAACAAGGGTGTGTTGATCACAGTTTTGGAAGCTGGGAAGCCCCAGACCATGGAGTTGCAAGTTCTGGGGTCTTCTGCATCATCACATGGGGGATGGGTGCTAGGGAGTCCCCCCTCAGTCCTTCTGATGAGGGCACTGACCCCACCATGGTCTAACTGCCTCCAAGTGGGCCCACCTCCCTACACCATCACACCAGGGGTGGTTTCAGCACATGAAGGTGGGCAGGGGCAATGCAAAGATTGGCATCCTATCACCCGCTGCGCTCTCCTGCCTTCTTACACATTATCTGTGGCTTCGGCTGAATGTCCTGCATGAGTAGGAAACACCAAGACGGATGCACTGTGAACATGTTGGGGTCAATGTCCCACTCAGGACGCCGCTGCCACCGCCCCCTCCCCCCAGGGCCCTGGCTGGCCTCAGGCAGGGCTCCGCACTCAGCTCCCATGGCAGCGACCTAGAGGTGATTCATTGGTGTCAGAGGCCAGTCTCCAGAAGCGAGGGGTTGGGGTGGGGGGGTTCATCGCACCCTTAACCACAAACAAGCACTTGACCCCGCGGGAGGTCAGGCTGGGCACAGATGCCCGTGTGCTGAGGCTGCACTTGGCTTTCTCGCTGATGAATATTGCAGGCAGCGTACCCATCTGGCCGGCTAGATAAATAATGTAAAAATGAAGATATGCCTACATAATTCATGCAGTATTGATGAACGGGGCCCTTCATCCAGACGGCTCCTACAAATCATTTAATTATGGGCTGTGCAAGTGCGAGAGAAACTCTCTGAGCTGTGTTTCAATGGGGACAGTCTGAGTACTTTCAAGAGCACCAGGTTCGAGCCCCCTCAATGATCCTACAGAAACCTGCAGACGCTTTACGGATGTGTTGCTGAGGCAGCGAGACTCCGTTTCTGTGCAAAATGCCACGCGTGGTTACCTGAGCAGGGACCCATGATGTGTCCATGATGAGATGCCGTCAGCTGCTGCACATAGGACAGACTCCCCTGGGAGACAGCCAGGACTAGATGAGCAAGTCCCTGGGGTGGGCACACAACGGATAAACAAAACACAGCACGTGTGGGCCAGGAGGTGGAAAACTGCACTGTTGGTGGGAAGGTCAAATGGCACAGTCCTTGAGGAAGCAACACACAAACAGTGAAAAATGGCATCAGCCTATGAACCTGACGTAGGGGGGCAAATTCCCACAAAAATTGAAAGCAGAGTCTTAAGACATGGTACCTTTGTGCTCACAGCAGCTTTACTCACAAAAGACAAAAGGTGGAAGCTACCCAAACACCTGACAGATGAAGGGGAAAGTGGGAAAAAAAAAACTCCGTCTATGCCATTTGGTGGAATATTACTTGGTCCTGAAAAAGGAAAGGGCGCCTGACACATGTTGATAACGTGGGACCTTGAGGAGATTCTGCTAAATGACCAACAGTGCATGGCTCCTCACTCTGGAGGCATTACTGCTGTCAACTTCACAGGGAAAGTGGAAGGCTCAATGGGAGGGGCCAGGGGCTGCTTTGTGGAAGCACAGACGTTTAAGTTCAGCAAGATCGCAAGGTTTGGGAGGTCGCTCGCACAGTAGGGTGTGTGGCTGTCCTTAGCGCTACGGGACTCTCCCCTCCGAAGTGGTAATAGTGCCAAATGCTATGGCATGTGCATGTTACCACCACTAGTATTTTAGAAAAGGAAACCCCCCCCCCATGGAGAGACACTGGGCAGCCAGCGGCAGAGCCACCATATGATATGTCACGCACCGACACTGCCTGGCACTGAGCTGAGACCCACAGGCGTCACCTCCATCGAACGCCCGGGACACACACGGCATCAGCAGCCATTGCCCTGTCCCTGGCCTCAAGAAGCCAGAGAATGCCACAGTGCATCCTGCCAAGGGGAGGAGACTGACCCTCGGAATTGCTCCCCAGGGGCCTGTGGCCTTGGCAGCACCCTCCGTCCTCCGGGAAGACTTGCTGCCTCTGTAGCGAGACCCGGGCCCAGTGCCCTTGTGGGTGAAGCCTGGAGTCGTCCACGTGCGCAATGAGAGACGAAATGCGAAAAGCGCCTTGCCCGCCTCCCTGCATCCACCCTGCACATCTCTCCTTCCTCCTCAGTCCCTGGACGCCACCGCCCTGACCTCCACGTCTTCAGTGCGCCCGCTCCCTCCAGCCTGGACTCTCTGACCTCACCTCGGCTGACCCCTCGTGGGCCCCTAGCTCCCCTTACAAGCATGGCCTTCCGAGGTGGCTTCTCTGTGGCACGATTTGGGAAAATGGGCATCTCCTCCCGTCCCCCAGGATGGCAACCACCTGCCCATCAAGTGCTGTGGAAAGTCCACTCCAAAGCAGGTCTCTTTTTCACCGCCCATGTCCCCTCTGTAAGGACAAGGGCGGGGGGCACCACTCAGGGCCGCGTGCCCAGACTGCCTGGCTGTGGAAGCAGCAACAGGGATCCACTCAGCTGGCACCAGGGCCCGGCGGCCCCGCAGGCCAATACAGTGGACGAGAAGGATGGCGGCCCTGGGTAAGGACCCAGCGGACAATCTCTGTGCAGAAAGCAGCCGAGCCAGAACCAGACGCTGATGCCACCTCCTTCCGCTGCAGGACCCCAACTCGGCCGTGAGGCCAGCCTCCCTCAGGGGGAACCCAGGGCAGCCTAACGAGCCCACCTTCCCCTGGGCCCCCAAGACAAGCAGCCCCACACCCAGGACAAGGCCTGGCCCGGCGGCACCATCATAACCGAACAGCATGGACGGGGCTTTAAGCTGGTGAATCGGGCATCAGTGCTGAAGACACACGCCGGGCAGACAGGGTCGATCTGGGCTGTGACACGGGAAAGTCACAGTATTCTGCGTAAAGCATGACTACCACGTCCCCGGCCTCCAGGCTGTCTTAGCTCACCGACTGACCAGGTGCGGTTTTCTCTTGCTCAGTCTCGGCCTCTGAGCTGGGACTTAGGCCGCTGTGAGCGGGCAGCAGAGGTGACCAGCATCCTAGGCAGACACATGGCTGCTCGGACATCACCGGCTCCAGGCGACTGGCCCTGGAGGAAGGGGCCACCAGATGGTGTTGGATGAGGGTTCCAAAGACCAGGGCTCCACCCTCATGAGCTAACCTCCTCCTCACCCTCCCCCCAACACCACTGGGGGCTAGGATCCAGCACATGAACTTGGAGAACACAAACATGCCGTCACTAGTACCCGCTGACCGCAACTGGGCCACAGCTCCCCCAGGCCTGCAGCTCCAGGAAAAAGTCTCCCCGTGGGGACCAGTTCACTGACAGGTGAGCAGGACAGCCAGCCACATGCCCCGTGGTGGGCCCGCGCGCGTGGCCAGTGGAAACCAAGTCGCTGACTGGACACCTGGCATAGAGGGCGGCCCTGCCTGCCTGAAGCACAGGCGTCAGAGAGCGGGAGGGACCAGCAGTTCAGGGCCTGCTGAGCAGGTGTGGTGCCCAGGGAAGGAGGACTGTGGGCAGGCAGGCAGGGAGCTGCAGGAAGATGCCCGTGAGATGCAGAGGTGGCCGCCACTGTGGACCATGGAAGCAGGTAGACAGAGGGAGCTCAGTTAAGAGGAACACCTCATGTCTCTCCCGCCCCCTCGGGCACACGAGCGGGTGGCCCACAGCATGTCTCTCACCTGTCACCCAACTTCCTGACCTCTCTGGAATGTCCCTAGAGACATAGGTCCTATTAGTGATGGCTGTTGCCCCCCCCCCAGGTAAATCCTCCTGTTAGCCCACATCCCCGCATCCTGCCTGCTGCGTGTCACGTGCCCTTTGCTCCTTTCTCATGACGTCATTGTGACATTTCCTGGCTGGGGTAGATCAGGGGCTTCACAGCTTCACTAAAGTGGGACCTGGACATGCTTCCCAGGTCCCCCGTGCTGCGGGCTGGCCTCGCAGATCACCGTCAACCTCTTCTCATTTCTTCTTCATCCCATGCGCGACTCCTAACACGCTATGTACTAGGAGGTAGACGGGCAAACGAAATAAAGCAAAACAGAGCTTGAAAACTCTGTTCTGGAATGGGGCATGTCATCTTCCAGGCGAAGAGGGTCCGTCCAGGGGAGCTGTGTGGTGAAGGGGAGGAACAAGCGAGAGAATGCCCCATGCAGGTACTAGCAATCAGGCCACTAGGAAGGGATACGTGTCATCCCTGATGCCAGCTAGAAATGAAAACACCCTCATCCCGAGGGCCCAAAGGCCCTCCTCTCCCTTCCGTTCTTTTGCAGGACTTGCCTCTGATCAGCCTTGCCCCCAACCAGTGCTTTTGACACTGACGACATTGCACAAAACCCAGGGCTACGTCCTCTCACCGCATCCATGCTGGATGTCCAGTCACCACCCGCCAAGGGCCATTCTCCCCCACTGGACCATCTTGTAGTCACCGTGCTGTTGTCAGAGAAAAGACAAGAATCTTACCTCTCCGCACACATGTGTAGGGCGGGACCGGAACACATGACACCACGCAGGAGCATGTATGACTAAGGGCTCCCCCTTAGTGGTAGGCAGCGCACACACGCCCAAGTGCGTATACAACATACACCTCAAACACCAGAAATGGGGCAGCTGTTGGGGCCATAGCTTGATGCCAGTGGGCCTGCCTGCTCTCCTAAGAAGCCCACACACTACCTACCACTCAATGCCTTCACGAGACACAGCATCTCACGTCTTGGTTTTGTGCAGTCTACAAGAACTGCAATGGAGTCCACCATGTGTCCACTTCTTTTCAGTTCTTGGGATAAAAGTCACCCCAGACAACAAGCCAGGCTCCTCCGGGCCAGTTGGGCAGCTGTGTGTTAATGAAATAGCTTTGCAGAGGGTCTTATCTGGGCGGGAGATGAAGCCAGAAGAGACATGTCACCAGGAATGCCAACCTCAGCCCATCTCTGCTTCCGCTCCCCAGATGCCCTGGGAGTCTTCGGTGACGGAGGCAATGAAGTTCTGTGAGAGGATAGATTGGTCGGGACACAAAACTCCTTATAGATTATAACCTCCTTCCTCGCCAATTACAGACTTGGCAATCATTTGTTTATTAGCCTGATGGCTGGTTGCATGAAAGAGGCTCGCCTGTTTGCAATGCAGCGAGATGAAGCTGTAGCATTCACAATCACTCACCCCATCTGTCCCTCCTCACCGGCCCACCCTCCGCAGCCCTTTTGAAGATAATGCAACACAACAGGCTTTAAAACAGTGGAGAAACTTCTCCTGCATCGCCTTAGGGGAAGGGCGCAGGAGAGAGATAAAGTGGAGCCCCTGAAATTCCTTCTGAGCCGTGTCTGCGGAAGAATTCGGAAATGCTGAGGCTTGTCCCCCAGTGATGCCTTCAGAGCATCCCCTGGGCCCAGCATCGTGCAGCTGCATCTGGGGCACATCTCCCCCTGGTGCTCGCTGCTCCCTGAATGTCCACCTTTTCCCACCAGCTCACCCCCTCCCAGGCTGAGCCCACTCCCTGCCCCCAACTGGGCACAGGGCTCCGTGTGTAAAGGCATCAGGTGGGGAGATCGGGCTGGAGGGTCAGAGGGGTCGACCAGCAAGACCGGTGCGAGGTTTGGGGTCCTGCCTGGTGAGTGTGGAGGGGTGTCGCTGAGAAGGGGGCCAGGGCTGATCCCAGGGGCGTGTGGGGAAGGAAGGACAGCCCGGCTGTGAGCAGGTGATGGGGAGGCCAAGGCCAAGCAGGGGGAGAAGATGAGGCTGGAGAGGAAGTCGCTGCAGACTCCGCTGCTCAGAGCAGTGCCGGTGGGGGGAGGGGGAGGGGGAGGGGCAGGGCAACGCCTATTTCCAGAGCTGTCTGGGGCGCACTTTGACGAACGTGCCTGTTCCCATGTCCACCCGCAGCAGAGCGTCAACAGCAGCGCACCCGAGTCCGCCGGGATGAGTGATGGAGCCACGTCACCTGCCCAGAAGGCAGTGGACAGAGGCCCGGGTGTTGCCTTTGGCTGAGGGGCTGGGATTCAGCCGTCCACTCAGACAGGGCGACAGCTGGCTCCAGGGAAGAGCAGCTGGGGCAGGCGCGCTTCGCAAAGGTTGCCACCCTGGCCTGGTCACAAGCAGACCAGTCGGCCCACACCTACGCCAGAGGGCATTTCAGGACAGGGCATTAGACCTTCGTGGGCACAGGGGCGTACGGGTGGCCGGGAGCCACTGGCCCTTGCTGCTCTCGTTCGCTACGCAGGCTGGCTTTTGCCCTCATGGTGGGTGGAAACAGTCCCCATGGCCATGGCGGTGCTGGACACGGGCCCCGGCTGTCCAGGGTCCACCTCCCAGGCCCCGCAGCCACGCCTGTGCGTGCGCATGCAAGCGAGAGAACAGCACCACGACACACGCCCCACACGGTACGGTGCCGGGTGGTGAAGGCGGAGTGAGGGACGGGAAAGGCGGGCGCCCTCCCACGGTCACGCCGACAGCGGTGTCTGCGTGAAGACATGAAGTCAGGGGGAGCAAGGCCTGGGAGAGGCTCACGTGGCAGGAGGACCCCGTGGCCAGATGGGCCAGTGAGGAGTGCGGCAGCGAGACAGGGGGTGAGGGATCGCAAAGCTCCTGGAGGGAGAGCGGAGTCCGGAGGCGTGCGAGGGACCCGCCAGGCCTGATGGGACTGGGACAGGGTGCTGGCTGCAGCGGGGGAGGAGGCGCCCTTCTGGTCTCTGGTGATGTCACAGGAGTTCCTGGGACAGGTGCATGGTGGGGCAGAGGCAGGAAGGACGTCCCCCAAGTCCCAGCAGGAGTCATCCTGACCGTCACTGGCCCTGCTGATCAGGCGGAAGATGCCCTTGCTCTCGCATTGGCTGTGTTATTATTTTTTCAAAGACCACTGACTGCCTTCTGGGAGAGGGGGTATCTCTGTCCCCAGCCTAGAGCCTCGACAGCCTGGTCATGGCCCCTGGGGCCCTTCCTGGCACGCTAAGCTCACCCATGTCCTCCCTGGCACGAGTTGCCAGGACCGCTGCGGGCAGGGGCGAGTCTCTCTCACCTCCTGGGGTCACACTCTGGCTTGGGGCTGCCCAGGACCATTCTGCACCTGAGGGAAAGCAGCTAGCGTCCGGCCAGCATTTCGGCTTCCGGCCTGGTCAGGCTGGAGGCAAAGGGTCGCCTCTTGCTGAAGCGAGTTGGCATCGAGGCCCGCGTGCTCCTAACCAGGAGTGCCCTGCCCAGAAACGGGTAGGCTGCGCCGTCCGATATGGCAGCCGTTTCCCAAGCAGGGGGACGCGAGGCTGCTGAGAGGAGCCTTAAAGAGAAGAGACGTTGGGCAACGGTTGAGGCGCTGAAGCCCCCCGGGGGCCTGTCCGGGTGTTTGCGCAACACCACATGGGCCAAGGGAAGTGGCCTTGTAAGGTGCGAGCTGACGACACGCTGCACTGGCGAGACTCAGGGCCCTGCAAACGGCACGCGATGGACTCTACGCCATTCGCCCGAGACGCGTTAGATGACATTGACGACCTGATTGCTTCTGCCTCTTGTCTTTGATGCGGCCACCAGGGAAACGAAGGGGACCCTCATGACCTGCGTCCTGCTGGCCAGGGCCGCTCCAGATGAAATACGGGGTCTGGGGGTCTGAACTCGAGGCAACCCAACTCCAAAGCCACAACATGTTCGCAGCGGGGCCTCCTCCCTCACCCACACTCACAGCTGCCGGGCAGATCGCCTCCAGCAGTGCCCGCGCCACCTCCAGGGCCGGCGCCGCCTCTCAGAGCCTGAGCGGCATATTTCAGACCAGGAGGTTGCCTGTACCTCATTTCACAGGTGGCCGGACCGTCTGCCAACTCCCGGAATCGCCAAGCGACTCACCTTCAAGAGCCCCCGCAGAAAGCCATCCATCTGGCCCGTGGCCCTGAGCCGTCCCCGCTCTGCACCCCCCCCCGACTCAGGCGGCGAACCAGGCCGCCTTCTGATCTGGCCGGGAGCGCCCCAGCTCCCACATGGCTGCAGCCTGTCTCCAGGGCTGAGCGAGCTTAGAGGGAAGGAGGCCCCTATTTCAGGTACGGGCTTGTGTTCCAGCAAAACCCACAAGACGGTAATTACCACCAAGCCTTTAGCACCGCTGGCTAGGCGAGGTGGAAGAAATTAAATCAATGAGCAGAGATGGAATCGGGAGCGATCTTATGGGAAATTCATGTAAATGCAGACTTAAGCTGGAAATGAGTTTTAAGATGAATACCCTTCACAAATGGAAACGTATGAGGAGGGATGGCGGCGAATGTACTCTTGCAACAATGGGTCAAGTTTTCTCCTTCCGAGCTGCCAGCTAGATTGTCTGAACTCGGGGAGCAGAACGCTCTCGGCAAACCCCCCCCCTTTTTCTTAAAAACCCTGTGATGCGAATTCTTCAAGGGAAGAACAAGCGATGCATGCTTGAAATTTATTTTTAAATCAAGAGCAAGATGAAACCCTTTAATTAATTGCAGGGAATTTAGCTCCTTCCCTTTCAGATCTGTCTTCTGCACAGTTAGATGCTTAAAATAATTGCATCCGCTCGTGTGAAACTGCAGCCTAAGTCAGTGGGTTTAGACTCGCGCAACCTTTGAAAAACAGGCCTTAAAACATTCATCTGTTGAACCAATTTACCAGCTTTCAATAAAGCATCTTTAAGATACTTTCTGTTACATTTATATGACATCAGCTATATTATTTTAATAATCTGTGCTTGAGATCTACGGTGATGAGGGAATTATGGCTCACCTGGGGAGATGTGTAATTAGAAACGAAGCACAGTCGGGAAATAAAAATGATTAAAAAAAAAAAAAAACGTGCAGAAATTAACCAGCCGCCGCTACCAGGATGCTGCGGTGTTGGCTGAAGTTGTTGGGGAGGCAGCGGACTGAGAAGTCAGAGGAAGGAAAGCAAGCAAACTTGCAGTGCCTGAAATAATGACCATGTCTCGCCCGTCATCTCTCCAGGCTCCCAGGGAGGTGGGCGGCACCCTCGGCCGGCACACACCCGGCCTGCCCCGCCGGAGGGAGCTGATGTGCGGGGCAGGAAGACCTGAGCAAGTGTAATTACACTAATGATTTATTGAACGTTTGATTAATTGGAAATTAAGTGAATGCATCGTGGCGGAATCTCAGAGCAAATCGCTCAGCGACTGGAGTCAAAGGTGTTCTCTTCCCCTTCAGTAAAGCAATTAAGAGCATCCTAAATCATCGGGGCGGTGGCGGGGGGAGGGCTGGCATGGACCTGCCTGGGGTGGGCCTATGGCATGAGCTCCCAGGGGCCCATGGTGGGCGGCGCTGGGGGGAAGGAAGATGCTCTGGGCGCATAGGCCAGGCAAGCCGGCTTCATGTCCTCGGGGCAGCCCCCCGCCCTTGGGAGAGACACACACACAGACGAAACCGTCTCTGCCAGCCTGAAGTCTGGGCACCCGGGGTGGCACGTGTGTGCCATATCACGCTGGCCCTGCAGGGGTCTCTGCCAGCCTGGCGGAGATCTGGGGCCCCAGAGACCAGGTGCCTGGTGGACAGGGCAGCCTGGCGAGCAGGCCTGGGGGTGAAGGCCCTCGGGTCTCTGGCCCGCCTCGCCCCTCCCAGTGGGCAGTGAGTGGCCGACAAACCCGTGGCCCTGCCTTCCGAGTCAGGACTTGGGGAAGGTCCCCAGGTAACGCCGGATACCTGCAGCCGCCCTCCCACCTCCTCCGCTCCCGCCCGCCCGAAGAGTTCCGGGTCCAGCGCTGCCCACGCCGGCCCTGAGCTGGGGGCCGGGAGCGGCCGATGCAAATTGAAGACATAAATAAGAATTTAATAAACTCGCTCGGCCCTCCTCCATCACTGCGAGCTGTGGACGCTGGAAACCAGACTGGACTTCAGGGCGAAGTCACGGCCTCGAGGGGGTCAGCAAACCCTCTGGACCCTGGGGGGGGCAGTGCTGGGGGTGGGGCAGCACCTCCAAATGGGCCTGATGCCCACATCCTGCCCTCTCGGGGGTCAAGACAAGACAAGACGCGCTGCCCGAGAACGTCCGCGAGGATGTCCACCGTGGGGCCGTGGACACCGGAAAAGCAGCGCAGGGTGGAAACAGAGCTCTTGCGGGGTTCAGCAGCAAGTGGGGTTCAAGGGAGCAGCTCACGGCGGCCGCGGGGAAGGGGCCACCAGGAGCTTGCCAGAGGGGCCATGCGTTTTGGCTCAGCCGGTTCTCAGAGTGTAGACTGGGGGCTCCCGCCATGACCAGAGGCCACCGGAGTGGACCCGGCTCCTGGTCACCGGCGAGGACAGCGTGATCTGGCAAGTGGGACTCACAGCTGGACAAACAGCTCCGAGCATGTGCGTCTGTCTGTCCGTCCGTCCTGGAAAATGCCAACGGCCTTCTCAGAGGCAGAGTGGCTGGCAGTGGTCTTCCCCTACCTTCCACCTCCCTGCCTTCACAGCACGGCTCTGCAGGCTGCACCGCACCCAGCCTTTATCGCAGCATGAGGAGTGGCCAGTCCACCGGACATGGAGCCGAGAGGGCTGCGGCCACGCCATCGCAGCCGCCGGCCAATTAAATGAATCTCGGAAGAGCAGAGCAATGCCCTTCCGAAAGGCCAGGCTGGCGGGCCCGGGAAACCAGGACAGCTCTGTTAGACCCCGGGCACAGCCCGGCTTCTAGGAACAGGTGAATCAGCCTCGTCCCCCCGCGCAGAGAGAGACAATTAACACGGCCGCAAAGTAAGTGATGTTGCCTCATTACCAGCCGTCAGGTGTCCTGGAGGGGCCCCCTTCCGAAGCAGGGGAGGGGGGTTTCCTAATTATCATGCCAAATGAAGCCTTGATGATCCCCCAGGAGACACCTGTTAATTGGGCTGCTCGTTACATAACAGTTCTGCGCATTAATAATTGAGTTGCAACGACTTGATTTTCTCCTCGGGAATGTGATTTATTTCCTGCTCCCGTGGCCAGTCGCCCCGGCCTTCACAATTGGGCTGGTGAACCCCAAGGAGGTGCCTGTGAACCTATGGGCAGATACACAGGTCTCCCTGCTCCCAGCGGCCGCAGGAAGGTCTCCAGCAAATGGACCCTGGTCACCACGAACTCACGAAAGTTGGCCAAGAGTCACACTCCTAGGCCTCAGCAGATGAGCTGTGCCATCAGCAATTGTCCCCAGCCGCCCCCACCATGACATCAAGTCTCTTTATGTCTCAGCTTGAGACAGACTCTCCACCCAGGTGCTTTTGGGCTATGTTTTCCAGGACTTCCTTTTCTTTGGTAAGCAGTGGTCCCTTTCGTTGCAGTAATGTTGGTTTACAACTCTCTATGATTTAGGTACGCGGACTCACAGCTCTTCAGATGTGTGTTGTGACATCAATGACCACCAAGAAGCACCCATAGCCCTCCTCTGCAGACTGCTGAGGCCTGTCTCCCCTGTCTCTGGTCCTTCCCTACCCCTCTGGTAACCTCAGTCAGATTTCTAAGGCCAGTTCAAGTTTATATTCATCTTTTCCTTCGTGTCCCTCTATTCCACATGTAAGTGAAATTGCTAGTGTGTGTCTTTCTCTGCCTGACTTATTTTGCTTAGTATCATCTCCAGTTCCATCCATATGGTCAGAAATGGCAAACTCTTACTTTTTCATTACTGAGTAATATTCCATCACGATATGCCCCCCATCTTCTCGACTCATCCATCTGTCATTGGTCACTTACATTGTTTCCGTAACTTGGCTATTGTAAATGGTGCTGCAACGTATCCACGCATCGGCCTTTTTTTTTTAACTTTTCACATCGCGCCCCGGAGTAGAATTTTCAAGTCAGGTCAAAAGTCCAGAAATAGTGTATCAGCAACAGTGTGGACACAAAGGAACTCTCTTCAGTGTCCACTATTGGTGGGGACATAGGCAGGTTCAATTCCTATGGAAGCCAGTATGGGTTCTCCCAGAAGATTAAGCACAGACCCCCCAACCTTTCCGAACTAAAAGATGTTCAGATGAAGGTTCATCTTATGTATTCCATCTCTGGCTCTCCATTTCTCCCATGAGCCCTTGTTTCCTTATCAGTGAGGGTTATCAGGAATCAACATCTGGTTGATGGGTGAGCTAGTTGCTGCTGAGCTAATCTTGCTCCTAGTTCCTCTTAGCTGAGAGAGCAAGAATATTTATGTGCACACTCATCCATATTTACAATACAGACATACCCATGTTTCTATGTGGCCATACCCATGTCTATCATATACACATTCCCATGTCTGTCATGTGGACATTCCCATGTCTGTCATGTGTATATACCTATATCTATATGTCCACATACCTATGTCTATAATATAGATATGTCCATGTCTGTAATGTAGACATATCCAAGTCTGTCATGTAGATATACTTATGTCTGCCATGTACAAATACCCATGTCTACATGTACACATACCTACGTCTGCAACATCGATATACCCATGTCTGTAATGTAGACATAGACAAGTCTATATGGTACCTAACCCCATTCTGGGTGGAAAGGTTCATTCTAGCTCTCTTCCCTTGCAGATCTGTAACCTTCTCTCAATGGTGAGAACTTTGCCCAGCATGTTCTGAATAACCCACTGGAGCCGTGTTCCCGTTAGGTGAGTGCCAACCCATTTGTTCACTTTAAAGGACTCTGGAAGCCTGTGCCATGCCCGGGCTTGGTTCATCGCCCTCAGCTCACAGAAGCGTTTGCCACGAAGGCAGTGCCAGGAAAACCGAAGACCACAGCATCCCACCGCTTCCTCCTGGCTGGCCCTCCAGCCGGCTGATGCATCTGGTCGAGGCATTAAAGAGAAACAAAGCCCACACACGGCTCCAAGGCTCCAGATGAAGGCTGGAAGAGTAGCCACAAGTCAGCGCCGTGCCAAATAAAGAAACTGGCAAGGCTCTGGCGAGCGAGAGCTGGTCTTTCTTTTTAAAAAAACTCAAATCCAGAAACAGCTAAAAGAGCAAGAAACCGAAGGCAAAACAAACCCCAAAACGCAGCCAAGAAAAGATGATGGAAAGCACAAAGAGGTTGAGGAAGGAACACAACAAAATTAAATGAGGCTACAGTTCTTGGGCAGGTTCTCAGAGACCAGATGGTAAAAGGAGTGATTTATCCCCTTGCATATTTCTGCAGTGCTGAATGTTCCAAAATAATATATGGATTTGGGATAAATACAGAGGCGATAGGCGGGAAGGCATTCTCTCTCTCACTCCCTCTCTCTCACTCTCACTCTCTCTCTCACTCCCTCTCTCTCACTCCCTCTCTCTCACTCCCTCTCTCTCACTCCCTCTCTCTCTCACTCTTTCTCTCTCTCTGCCCCCTACACACACTTGGCTCCAGGGAGGGGGAAGGGCAGGCAGCCATGTTACAAATGGCCTGTTCAGCCTCCAGAAGCTCCAGACCCCAGAGGGCTGTTAGCAACGAGGTGGCTGCCGGCTGCACAGACTGCAGTGACCCAAGTACCCCCAAACCACATACTGCCCCTCTTCATCAAGGCTTGGCAGGGAGGGGGACAGTACAGAGACACAAGCCCCTGCATGTGGGTCTGAATCCTGCCTCCACGCGGCCTGCCGCCACCTCACTCCACGCCGCTCACCAGCTGCTTGAACCTTAGCAGGTTTGCAAATGTTGATGCAACTCCATGGCCTCACACACCACAGGGGTGGGCAGAAATGACCCCTGCAGAGGCCCCTGGTCAGGGGGGAGGCCTCCAGGAGGGAGCCGCAGGGCGCTGGGAGTGGCTGGGAGACAGGAGCCAGAAGGAGGTGCGAAGTGCGGCGATGGCGTCTGGAGAAGTGCCCCTTGCAGGAGAGGAAGCTAGAGCACTGACCGTGAGAGTGGGCGCCTGCCGCAGCCCCGGACCAGACCATCCACTATGGCCAGCCACTGGCCAGAGGGTTGAGGGGACAGAGAAGGAAGTCAAGAGGCTGGACTCGGGGCTGGACAGACATGGATTCAAAACTGGGAGTCAGAGACACACCCTCTTTGGTGGCCGAGACCAGCGTGGCCTCGGCGCTCACCGGCCGGCTCCCTGCAGCTGCCAGGGCCTGTTAGCAGATGAATGGATGGCGCGAGCACAGTGCGTCCCTGGTAGGCGGCACCATACGGCCCGCGTGTGCTCATACACGCACGCAGATTGGGCCTGGCTGGAAGGGAGGCTGCCAGGACCGGGGGAGGAGGGGGCGTGGGGGCTGGTGGCGGGGAGCTTTGGTTCGGCACGAGGAGACTCTCAGGGGCGGGTGGCGCTGGTGGAGGCGGGCTGGCGTGGGTGGACGTGCGTGGACTCAGCGCCCTCCCTGGGCGGCTGACCCGGCCGGCCAGGTGAGCCCTTCACATCAGGCCTATTTTACGAGGATAAGGATAATCCAATCAAAACCCTAAAGGGCAGCATCCATAGCACAGGCTTCGCTAAAGGGGTCCTTGGGGGCTAAAGGATGGCGTCACAGTCGCTGGACAGGGGACCTCAGATGGATGAGCTCACTGACCATATCCAGCTTCCTGGGAGTCGGGGCGACTGGCTCCCACCTCTTGCCTCACTCCGTACCATAAGAAGGTGGTCATACACCCACTCTCCCTGCCCGCCAGGACCAGCTGCCCAAATGGGGGGGGGGGGGCGCGAGGTAGGCAAGGCCCCCTGTGTCTCAAAGGCAGCCCCTTCCAGGTAACAGCACCCAGCGGTGGAGAGGGGAGGCCAGAAAGGGCGGGATGTTCAGTCCAGCTCAGGAAGCCTGCCCAGGTCATGGCCCCCACAGGGCGCCCATGAGCTGCTGACATCACAGCCCTGTCCTCGCTCCCCCAAATCCGTCCCTAGTTCTTTCCCTTACAGGTGCGGATGCCGACGACGCATCGTGCAGCTGAGGCGCCTCGTGACATCTGCTTCTGAGCAGCCCAGCTCATCGCCAGAGTCCCCAAGGACCAGAGGGGGGAGGGGCACGGAGCAGCAGAAAGCTAGGAAGCCAGTGCCGGGTGAAGCTCAGCTTCTTGGCTGACTGCCACCTTCCAGCACCTTCTAAGACACCGCGAAGACACACATGGGCAATACGACACCTTGATTCTAACAAGGCCCGGTCTTCTGAGCCTGCCAGCCTCGGCTGTCCTCGTGGAAGTCAGTGGTGGCTGTGTGTCCCCTGCAGGGAGCTCTGGGTCCTGGAGGGGGTGGAGGGCGTCTGGGACGGGGAGAGGAGGAGGGTGGGGTCTCCCAACACCCCGACCAAATGGAAACCTGGGGCGTCCCAGCTCTGGCTTTGATTCCCCAACTGCTGTCCTGGGGAGGCTGCCTGGGCTGTGGGGGCTGCAGGCGGGCAGGAGACGGGGGGGGGGGTAAGGGAGAGGATGGAATTTGTCCTGCCAACCCTGAGAGAAGGGGAGGAGACCCCGAAGGCAGTTAGGACATGGCCCACTCCCGCGCCCGGGCAAACCGCGTCTTGACTCCACAGCTCTGGACAATGCATACCCACTGCCAAGCCACATGGAAGAAGGGTGCAGCGGGGTGACTGATGGGGGTTCCCCGCCTCCCGAACCTGTGCTGTGCCCACAGTGCTCAGGCCTTTCTGCCTCCTTTGCCTGCTGAAGGGTCCACTCCCGAGGGCGAGGACCCGTCGGCGGGCTCGGTTTATAGCCCCAAGCAGCCACCGAAAGCCCTGCCCCTAGATAGAGCCAGAGGGTCCACGGGCAGTCAGAAGGGAAAAGATAAACACCGGGTGGTCCCAGCCCTCGTGGTCCAGATGCAAATCAGACAAAGGACAAGACATAGCGAACGCCCACAAGGTCACTACAGGCACGAGGCGTCCAGGCAAGGGGAGGGTGGTACCAGGGGACAAGAAGGGGCATGGTGATGGGTCGCGGGCGACACGGTGGTGGGAGAGAGAGAGGGACGGCGCTGTGTGATGAAAAAGGAATCGAGAAAATAAAACTCAATAAAGAGCGACGTCCCGATGCCGGGTTCAGAGCCTTTTGGTCCGCCCGGCCATCATCGACTGCTGGTGTTGGTCACGAGTGTCGGCCATGTCGCAACAGGCCCCCGGCACACCCGAGCACGTGCTGCGAGCGGGTGACGACTGCAAGATGACCTGAGTCCCCTGCGGTCATAAGCAGCCAAGTCTCCCCTGCGGGCTGTTCCTGATGGAAGAAGAGATGCAGGTCCTCGGGAGAGACCGACGGATGCTCCCTCCCTGCTCCCGCGGGAAAAGACATCCACACGGAACGCGCCCTTCACAGCGTGGTGCCAGGTGGCCTTAACCCACTTGCCGTCCATGGCTTTGCCCTGGACCCGGAGACTCCCACGGCGCCAGCTCACCCTGGGACCACGCTCTCCCCACCCGTTGTTAGTGATTTAATTCAGCTACAACGTTCCGAGACACAGGCAAACGCCCCCCACCGTGCTTTCGCCCCCACCACCCTCTCGCCCAGCCCTCCTTCCCTGCTGGTGTTGGTCTAGCTAACAAGTGTCCACTTGCTGTTTTTGCTCTGCCCCCACCTTCCTCGCTGACTCGCTTCCCGTCCACCGCACAGACAATGCCCTCGGGTCCTGTGAAGTCACGGAGAATAGTTTTCTCTCTGGCTGATTTCGCTCAGCATCATCCCTCCAGCTCCTTCCCTTTTGCTACGAGCACCAGATCCCGGCTCTCCTTGTAGCGTGGCCACGCCGCTGGCCTGCATCTCAGAGCCTGCAAACAGCGCTGCATGAACGCTGGGACAGACGCACCTCTTCCTGCTCACAAGTTCCCATTCCTGGCGTAGCTGCCTGAAAGTGCCTGCATCACGGTTCTGTTCTTATAGCCAAAAGAACCCCTTTTTTTTTCTGGGAAGAGCCAAACCACTTCCCCAAACGGCTGCATCCATGGCTTTTCCCCAGGAACAGCGCTTGAAGAGGCATGAAGAGGCTCTTTCTCCACACCGCCCCCTGCTGGCGGAGCATGGACTCACCAAAAAGCCTGCTTTTGCTTAGAAAGATACAGGTCATGATCATGTCTGCCATCCTTAGCTGCCGGGGCCTGATGGTGATTCTAGAAGTGCTGGAGGGAGGACAACATTGGGGCTGGGGACCTGAGTCTGATGGCCTTGAGAGGGATGTGTGCCCAGGGACCCTGGGGCAGTAGTGGGTATTCTGTGTGGCAGCCTCATTCGATTGTCTTACACAGTCAGGCAAGCCTGACTGTGCTTCAGAAGCGAGAAATGGGAGCCACTAACATGCGGTGGTGGCATCATGCCGATGGCGACATCACTCCCCTGCCCGCTCCACTCCACAGGTGTCTTTACCTGAGTATTTAATGAGGACCGAGATTAGGCCACACTCTCCTGCCCCATGACCTCACAACATGCTTGCAAACAACACCCTTTGCTCCTGTACCAATGCACACCGGAGACATGCACGCAGTACGACTTCAATGGATGAAGCAGAAACATGTCAGAAAGATCTAGAAGTGCTCCTAGGATTAATAGGGGAAGACTCCCCAACTCCCCCCCCCCAACTGGGAAAGTCAGTCATGGGGAGAACAAGGATGTAGAATTCAAAAGAAGCTTGCAGGATGGTAGGTGGGGGGTGGTGCTGGGAATAGCATCTAATAAAGCAAGAGAGACCAGGAGCACCACATCTGTGCTGGGGTGACAGATGGAGAGGCTCCCCCCTTCCCTGGCAAGTATTAATTGGTGATGATGACTTCAGAAGAGCAAACAGAGATTGGAAGAGACGGAAGCAGGAGTTGGGTGCACATGGGAAATATAGAGTCCAGCCAGGGGAGAGATGCTGACGGAAACGATTTGGGTTCTGGCCGCCATGGAAAGACTTGAGAGGGTGGTCGCTGCTCACGTAGCTCCAGACCTTATGGTGAAGCAGCCACTTTCTTCTCAAAGCAAATATGTGCTGGAGGATCCACGCAGGATTCCCCCCAGCCTCGCCCATCTCCGCGAACTGTCATGGCTTAGAGACGTTGGCAGCACTGTTCCCCTCACTCGGGGTTTAGTCTCAGTTCTTCTACCTCATGATATTTCCATGAGCCAATTGTCAAATTGGCGCATGAGGGAAAATAAAATTGTAAGGGAGTTGGAAGAAATGTAAGTGGGTTTCTGGCTCCCAGCTCCTGATTCATGAAGAACAAAATGCATATTTTATGATCTCCGAAGGGATGAAATAACTCCAAAAGGCACGGTGCATGCTAGGATGGAGGCAATCCTAGCTAGTTCAATTACTTCGCAAGGTGATCAATCAGAACATAGTTATCGGGGACCTACTGTGGCCAGTGGATGCTGAGGGGATTCACAGCAGAAACAGGACAGAGAGAAAGCTAAGGCTTTGGTCTCTGGCCATGTCATCCACTCAACGAGAGTTGCTTTCCTAGTATCTGAGATAGCCCCAGCTCCCTGGGGATGGTTGCTAACTGGTCGCGTCGGGTCGGCTTCTATGATCAAGGCGGGGTCTTCACAGGCTCCCCTGCTTTGGGATGTGCAGTGTCCATGTGGACAGCACCCAGCTGGTTTAAGGGAAGGTCACCCAGATTCCGTTTGAAGGGGATAGGTCATCCCTCTGCCTTTAGCTCTAAGGCAAAGTGGCCAGGTGTTTCCACGTATTCCATTCATCCATCATGGAAACTGGCTCCCAAGACCCCGCTGGTCTGGTGGAAAGGACTCGGGTGGCCAGACAGAGGAAATGAGATGATCATCGTGATATTCCGGCCAGTGCTGACGTTTAGGTTCCCTCATTCCTGGAGTCAGCACCACCCTCAAACTTTCCAGCTGAACCAACATCTCCTCTTTTACCGCTGACATGAGTTTGAGTTCAGTTTCTGCCTCGCGCACCCAAAGGAGTCTTGATGGGGAGCAGGCTTGATGGGAATCCCTCTGGTTAGCTCCACGAAGCCAAGACTCGTGGAAAAGTGGGTCAAAAAGAACATATGGTTTCGCCTGCAGCTCCAGGGGCCACCGTACTCTCATCACACTAGTCATGGTTTGCCTCTCCAGTCCTGGAGATCTTCCCCAAACCCCCAGAGGCAATGCAGCTGAAGGGAAAGGAATGAAGAATCTTGCATTCACCAAGCAGTGGCTTGAAATGCCTGAGCTTTTCTTTATGGAAGTTTTTAAACGCAGTCACTTTTGATTTAGCAAAGAATTACCATCAACTGGAGGCTACAGGCATTTGGAGAGGCTGGAGTTTATTCGGGGAGTTTTGCAAGACAGCAGTCTCCAAATCTTAAACATGTGCTTTAGGAAGACAAAATACTATTTCTCAGCGGAGCACACCCTTAAAGAAAATCAATGTAAATGTTATTCAATTTCTCACCTCTTTTCCCCCATAAAACCAGACATTCCAAAACACAGGCATAGCAAATGCCGCTTCCAAAGGTTTGGGAAGTTAAGCAGTTCTAGGAAATCGTATGAAAAAGTCCCCTTTGAGATATAAAGGGCTCATCTCTGCACAGACTAAGCTGAGAGCAGAAGGGAAGAGAGCGTACTATTTGATGAAGAGAAGCGATTATCATTTATGAATGAGGAAGCTCAGTGTTTTCCTAAATTACTCAAATTAAACCTCAAATAAATATTTGAAGTTCTCCATCTAATTCAGCTACAATGAAAAATTGAATCTCATTACCTTTGGATTTACATCGACTCTAATTTCAAAGATTATATTTATTTCCAAAAGGATGAAGAAGCATTTTTCACTGGAAGGAAATGGATTGAAGCTTCAATATCAAACATTACTCATTGCCTAGGATAAAGACTGTGCCAATTTTGAAACTTTTTTTCCAAAGGAAATCTCTGAGACAAAAGAAACAGACTTTTCACTTTGCTCAGTGATATAAATTTATAATGTTGCTATTGGTCATTGAATTAAAGCATCATTATCTGTCTACAATCGCAAGATAGATAGATAGATAGATAGATAGATAGATAGATAGATAGATAGATAGATAGATAGATAGATAGATAGATAGATAGATAGATAGATAGATAGATAGATAGATAGATAGATAGATAGATAGATAGATAGATAGATAGATAGATAGATAGATAGATAGATAGATAGATAGATAGATAGAGCAGCCTCACTATTAGCTGATCTATTGTCTAAGCTAGAAAATATTACTCACTTTACAAAATAATTGCCATCCTCCAAAATGCTCAGAACAGATTCAATTTAATGATGAGTTTCCCCAGGTGTATGCTATCTGTACTTTAATTCAATGTTCACAGTTTTCGAGATACAACAGTTGCCCCAAGCAAGGTCAACTTCCTTGTCAGTTTCTGTGCACAGACAGTCAAAATCAGATCAGACTGTGAGATCCTGAGCATCCCTTGAAAAGCTCATACGATGCAGCTGTCAAAAGCAAAGCTAGTTGGTCACCATTGTCATCCACTCAGTCTCCCGCACTGACTTTGCTGACATATGGCAACCTCCACCCTGAAGCAACCTTAGATTTCTAGTAAGGAAAACAAACAAGAAGAAGAAGCCGCCAAACTTGGATACTGCCACAAAGACATCAGACACTTTTTATTTTGCTCTGAGAAGTAGAGAGAAGAGCCCTAATAACTGAATCACACTAACCTTAGTCAGCATCTTACACAACAAACACAGTTTGGGTAGCAGCTCCATGCTGGACTCGAACCATCTTGAACCAGGTCACTCTTCCTGCAGAGGGGTGGAGGAGTCTGAGGGATAGGGCACGGTGGGATTCTCTGTCACTCTGTACCCCTTTCTTGGGGAACCTGAATAGGTTCATTGACTTCTATTTATTTATACCACTGATTTTTCTTCTTAATAATACTCTTCAATATCCAGAGGACCTAGGGTTTTCTGAAATGTCCTCATCTCAAGTTAATTTGTCCTCTTCATACTCATCAAGTGTCTACCTGGCTTAATACCAAGATTCCACCTGCAGCATTGGAGTGCTCAGTAATGACGGCTCCTCCACCTACTACTGCTACCTATGGTGACAGCTGTGATTGACATGTTATCATTGATCCCCTACCCTCAATTCTGGTAACACTTCCTAGTCTTTCCCAGAGAGAGTCATCTGCTCCTTCCTGTCTGGTGGTCACCAGGGCTCCTGGGTACAGACCAGATCTGTCCACTCATCATGGTCAACCACAGGGACTGGTTCAATCTGGGACAACCTGGAACTGGTCCACTGAGAGGCAAGGTTGGCACCCAGTCTTTCTAACTGTTGTCTGTGCAGCTGCTGGGAGGGTGTGATGGAGGTTCTGGTTCCTAGTGGCTGTCCAGTTGCTGTGATGGACATACTGTCTAAGGGAACGGCCTTTAGGGGGTGTGACCACATTCCCTAGAGCTTCTTGGGTGACATCCAACATATACTTTTCATGTGATAAGAGGCAGAAGAATTGTAATTATTTTAAGTTACGAGCAGCTGGTGAGATGGTAGAGCAGCAACAGGAAGCAAATCATCACGGTTATCACTGAGTAGGTGTCTGAGCTTTGCTTTGAGTTCAAGTATTTCTAGTGTTTTAGAGCTTCTGTCATGCTCACTAAATCTGCTAACATGTCAGTCTACACACACCACTAAGTCATACTACTCACACCCAATATATACTTTTCACGTGATAAGAGAGGCCAGTTCCTTCTTTCTCTCCCTGTAATAGAATCTGGATGAGAATTGTGGGTATAATCTACATAATTAACCTGAGCCAACCCCAATTGCTGGTTAATCTCTTAAAATTCTTGTCGAGATAAATGGATAGAAAATTAATCCATGCCCTGTCTCTACTCCAATTTAACAGACTCTGGAGAATTGAACAATGGGTAGAATATCAACAATGTGATATAGCAGTCTTTGAAATGGGATCATTTAATAGGGCAACAGGCTCAACAGAGTGTAGAGAGATGGTGATGACATGTAGCAGATAAAATTCTTTCCTGAGACCAGGAGCCAAGTTGTACAAGTTTATGTCAAGTATCTCAGTAGTGACACAGAAAGGCTAGAAACACTTGAATTCTAAGCAAAGCTCATTGATGACAACAGAAAGTCAAGCTTGGAATAAGATCACCTATAAAGTTCTCTCAGCTTTCTCATCTATTAAATAGGGGAAGTAAGAGTGCCCATTTTGCAGAGAGGAATGACAAATGGATACATGAGGTAACTCACATACAGGACTAAGAATAATACCTGGGCACATATTTGACACCAAGTAATCATAGATAATGGCAGATAGATAATGGCAGTGTATTGGTGATGATACCGATAATGATGATGATGATGATGCCAATTATGATGATGATGATGATGACAATGCACTTGATCATCATGATGATGACAGTGTTGGCATCAGAGGGGTCAAGATTTGGGAAGGATTACAAGAGAGAAAATAGTCTGACTTGCAGCATAGATTTCAATTAAACTCAGAAAGGCATAGGTGGGACATGATTTTCCAGGATTGCATGAATGCAGGTCAGTGAAGAAAGGAATGCTAATTCCAGGGGAATACAAGCAGTCAAACCACATTTTCTTCTTTCTTATCAGCCCCTGGGTCACTGGAAGTGCTGAAGCAGCCCATGTTTCACAAAGGAGACTGTACTCGTGGTGAGTAGGACAAGTGGTAATGAGAGTTCATCTGGACAGACTATCAGGAGCAAACAACTTCAAGAATCTAGTAAGAAGAAAGGAGTAGACCAACATGTCAGTAGACTTAGGGAGCATGACAGAAGCTCTAAAATGCTGGAAACACTTGAATTCAAAGTAAAGCTCAGACACCAACTCAGTGATAACCGATTTGCTTCCTATTGCTGCTCTATCATTTCACTGGCTGCTCATAACTTCATTTCGGATTCTTTAGAACAGAGTTCCATGTTTAGAAGGTTGATGCATTTCTCACTGGACTGAAATTGAAGCATCTGCAGGCAGGGCCCCCTCCCTTTCTGGAGGCCATTAAAGAGGATCATGCCCTTGATTTTCTGGCTCTTTGAAGCTGCTTGCATGGCTTAGCCCACAGCCTCTTTCTCCATGTTCAGAGCCAGAAGTGTCGCATCTGTGACACTTTTCCCCCATTGTCTTACTTCCCTTCTGACCACAGCAGGGGACAAGTCCCAGATGTCATGTGACTATATTGGTTTCCCTGAATAACAGTGGAGAATCTTCCCACCCAAGGTGATATGGTGACCACATCTGCAAAGTCCCCTTTGCCCTGTCAGGTGAAGTAACTGTACCTTGCAGGGATGAGTACAAACATTTTGCGGAGGGCCATGCACTGTCTGTCATAGTCACTCCATATCTGTGCACTCAGATCATCTTGAAGAGCAGGGACAGACACAAAGAGGACATGAAATGACACATGTAATGCATATAACACAATATCTGCTATACCAGGTTTACTCAGAATAGCCTTGCAGACTTTGCCAGCCAACCATACAAATACAAAAATGTGAATTTGGACGTCAGGGATACCAAGGATGTAGAATTAATAGATCTCAAAGGTGACAAGCTTGGATGTAAGGACACAGGTGGTGGGAAGAAAGAGAGAGGAGAGCAGGGGGCAATTAAGAATGCATTCTTGAGAAATACACCACTTAGAACAGTCCCCAAGTCTCCCCTTCTTCCCCTCCTCCCACCCCCAGCACACACACATAGCTATCCTGGGAACCAGAGAGTGACTGCATAGGGACTCTTCATCTGATAGAAGTGCCATCAAGCTCCCAACACAGCTACCAGCAGACTCATCTCAATACAGAAGACATGGCTGGGAGGTTTCTTTGCACAAGTCTGTGACTCTCTCTTCCTTTGTCCACCATCTATCAAGGCAGAGTGACATCTTCATGTTAACAATCAGAAAGAACATGAGGTAACATGAATAACAAAATGAAATGGTTCCTGCCTGAGCAACTTCTTGGTTCACCCTACAAAGATGAAAACATCCGCTTTGTGATGATCCCCAACCCAATTCACCACAGGTTGGTAGATTTCGCTGGAGGGAAAAATGAAAAGCCAGATGTGCCAATTCCACGGATTATGGTTCACAGTCCAGAGGGTAGGAAGTCAGTCATGTGAGTGGAGAGGAAGGAGAAGGATGGTCTCAAGAGAGGCCAATTCGTAGCTTGGTGCTGCTGAAGTCAAGACAAGTAAGCTTCAGATGTCTGGGTTGGAAATTTCTTTTCATTTCTTTTTATGGCCAAATCCACTTCTTACTGGACTATAACTGAAATCAGAAGCTGATGATTCTTCACCAAGCAATGAATCAATGAGTCTCTTTCTAGGTTTGCTTAATGATGAAGTGGATGGCCATCTTCATGCTGAATGATTAGAGTTTGGGAGTGAGGATAGTTGAGGTTGTTTCTGTCTTTTGCTCATATCCCATTTTTAGAAGAACTAGGTTGATTTTCTTTTCTCTTCTTAGTGTTAAACTATCTTCAGCAGCATCATTTTGTGCTTTAGAGTCCCCCAGTACATTTTTAATATGATGTTATTTTTTTGTAAATTAAGTTTATTGAAGTGCAGCAGCGCTGATCTACAGCCTCATATCTACTCAGGTACATTGCACCACCCTTCTATCGGTGGAAGCTCTTGTACTTTTTCCATATCAGTTGATGTCAACAGACTTGTGGATTACCTCCCATAGAAAGGTATATCGAATAGGTGATGTTATCGCTATGTACTTAAAAACCCACACATTGTCATTATTTTTCGCACTGTAGAAATCCAATACCACAAAATGAAGTCTCTTCTTCAAGAGTAACGCTGTTTATAACATAAGCTGTTGATGAAGCACTCTGTGTTTTAAGCCATGGGTGATAGAACATTAATTGAAATCCTTACAAGGCAGAGACTCAAATCTCAGAAAGTTTCTATTTCAATTCTGGAAAATTCCCTACAGACACACACACACACACACACACACACTATATATATATATATATATATATATATATATATATATACACATATCTATCAATAAATACATATATTATATATAAGTATATATAATATATATAAATCAATGAATAAACAATAAAGCTTTGTTTTCCAAAGATTACCCAAAAAAGATTCACTTGTCATCAATACTCAGAACTGATTTTCTACCAGTTTCTGGAAAATTCTGGAAAATTCCCTACATACACACACACACACACACACACACTATATATATATATCAATAAATACATATATATTATATATATATAAATATATATAATACATATAAATCAATGAATAAACAATAAAGCTTTGTTTTCCCAAGATTACCCAAAAAAATTCTGGAAAATTCCCTACATACAAACACACACACACACTATATATATATATATATATATATATATATATATCAATAAATACATATATATTATATATATAAATATATATAATACATATAAATCGATGAATAAACAATAAAGCTTTGTTTTCCAAAGATTACCCAAAGAAGACTCACTTGTCATCAATACTCAGAACTGATTTTCTATCACTTTGCCCACGTATCCTGGGGAGCAGTGGACTCTCATGCCCCATCATTGCCAATCTTTAGTTGGACCCCACGTGCCCACACTCACAAGCATCATATAACAGGAAGCTGCACTCAGAGACCAATCGCTTTGCACAGAACGAGGCTGCAGCCCTTGCTACGGAGGCCTGGAAGGAGTCTTTGCCTTTAGGAGTACAGGGACGTCAGGCAGCTGAGCCCCTGTTCACTCCATGCCATGGGCGCAGCAGTGAGGAACCAAATGGAACATGAGTGATGGACATGTCACCCAAGCACATCCAGAGAACCTCACAACAGCTGTTCCCAGCAAACGTGCCTACATTCAGGAAGGCATCACCCCCCGAAGCCCTCCGCTAGCACCAGTGACGGACGCAGCCACGACACTGGGTGTGAAAGCCGGAGCTGTTAGAAGCATCTCTTACCTAATTACAAAATCGCTTTGTCTAGTAAATAGAACGCATTGGAAATGCATGAGAAGTCAGCATCAGAAAGTCAGCTTTTCTTTTTTGTAAGAAGAGATCAGACTATCATAGCTGGTGAACAGAGGGGATAAAAATGAAGCGCAGTGTCTTTCATTCTTCAAATTCGACTTCGTCACCCCATGCAAGTCCTAAAATGTGCAAAACCTGGAGAATAATCCAAGCCCAAGATGCCTGGGTCTGTTTGCATGAAAACTCTAGCACAGTTGACAGTGGCCTTTAGAGGGGGCAAGAGTCAATCAGTTCTCTTGAATCAGTCAACAGAAAGACCAGACTCAGGCTTGGCTGCTCACACACCTGGGGTTGAATTTTAGCACCTTCCTCCCTTCCCCCAACTGCAGTTTTGGAAGTTACCTGCTGAAAAGGCTGTTCTGCATTGCTGGTGCCATGGGGAGCAGTGACATGCGACATCATGCAGGAGGAGCCCAGAGCACAGTGAGTGTGGATATTTGTGCAGAGTAGTTTTAGAAACACATGATCCCTTCTACCTAAAATGCTCCCACTCAGAAACTCTGTTTGGGCAGGTTGGTAGAGCTAAACAGCCAGTGTTTCCTGAACCCCAGTCATCCCCTCTACCTGCACACACATTTCCCAGAGTCCATTGCCGTTAAGTTGGCCCCATGTGATTTTTTCTGACCAATAGGTAGTGACCGGATGTGTGACTGGGTGTATCCCATGACAATTCTGAGTTGACTCACAGAGAGAAGGCACGAGGTCTCCTTGCCCTCTCCTCCTTTGTTATGACAATACTTCACAGCATGTCACACATAAGTACGGCCATACAAGGAGACAAGAGCACCATCACCTGAATGGTGCATTTTCCCTCAGAAGAGAACTCTGCAAGATTTGCAGTGGGTTTTGCATGGCAAGAATAAAACTAGCAAGCAATAGCCCACTGAAAATCAGGGCATGCCCACTGAAAATCAGGGCATCGCTGTAGCACAGCGAGCCTATCCTGACCAATAGCACTTATAACCTGACCTTGAAACCAGGATCTAGATTTGGGTTCTACAGACACGCTAAGTCATGGAAATGCCTTCCTTCCACACATCCGATTCTTTTAGGAACTAGGTATCCCCGCTATCCTTATACATTAACACTGCAAGGATTGTGCCGTAAGCTTAGCGATCTTTCTCCATGATGCCACACATTATTTGTCCGTGTTTAGCGGATATTTTTTAAAACCACATCATCATGAGCAGAATCTCCGCAAAACACACATATGCCTGAACACAAAGTATAAATCAGGCATAAGCAATCGATCTGTCAACAGCACTTCTTGGAGAAACTATCCTAGGTACCCGAAATACAGGAGAGCAGCACAATCTCGAGAATGCTTAGAAGAAACATGACATTGCCATCACTAACCATTTCTATGGGCCTCCTGATCAGGTGGGAACACGATGGGAGAGACTAGGGGAAAGTAATGAGTTGTGGCTGGATGCAAAATAGAAAGGTGATGTTTTCGTTTCCTTAGAATTAAGAAAGAAAACACCTAATCTGTGCATTAAGGTGGCCAGAAGAGAAAGCCATGTCCTGTGGGGTGAACGCCTTGCCTTCTGTGCTGTGCCATCTCCTTTAAAGAGCGCCTTCACCCCTTCAGGAACTTGTTCCCAAGATGCGTGGTAACTTCAGGGGTGGAGAACACCGATTTCACAGAACTTAAATGGCAAAACCACATTGTGCTTAAGTGACACAAAAACAAGCCGTGGACATCGAGGCCTGGACAGGGTGGACCCCAGGGCATGTCACCTGACGCCCAGCAAGGGGTCTCCTGAGACATCAACAGGGGGAACAGGGAGATGCTCTTAAGAGGCTGATGCATGTCTGTGTCTGCAAAGTCCTCAACTGGAGGGAAGCCTCTCAGTGACCGAGTGAGGTCCCTGGTCACCACGTAGTCCAGCTTAAGGACCACCCAAGTGACACGAAGTGGGTCACTGAAGAGTCACGTCTGGGCTGGGGTGCACACAACCTGATTATGCTGGAGGGACCTGTCCCTGCACTTTCTTGTCATTCCCCGCCCAGAGGAAACTCAGCCCCCAGAGCTGTCGCCGTGTGTTTAATGAAGCAATGGAGGGAAAATGCACAACTCATGACTGGCCTGTGTGAAGTTTCCCAAGAAGATATATTGCTGAGATGTGGCATCTTCTATTTTTCAAAAGTCAGGGAGACCCCCTTCTCTCCCAGATTGGAACCCACGCAAGTGAAAAGAAACAAAGTCGGAAATATTCATATAATGAAGAGGGATCAAGGCATTAAAAACAGTGTTTTTAAGGAGCGAATATCTGCAGAGTCAGGGGACGCTTTGGAGATACAATAACGCTAACACAACAAGGCGTGAATGCTTGAAATTATCGAGGTGGGGGAGGAGCAAAGTAAATAAAGGTTGTGATGGTTGATGCTGAGATCAACTTAGTTTCTCATACTTTTTCTCCAGGTTCTTAATGTCCTGCCATGAATGTGTATTACTTTTGCATAATTAGTAGATGATGCTTGGACCTGATGTATGCTTAAAGTGTGATTAAAAAACCCTGAAATTCTTCCTCTTTTCAGTTTCACTTAAGCGTGTTTATTGCCACGGTGACGATCAGCAACACCTCCTGCTTTATTTTCCATAAAAAAACTAATAACAAGAGTAAGGGAATGGGATAGGAAATGGAAGGCGACCGCTCGTATTTATTTCAGAGCCCTTTCTGCACATGAAGGAGGCTGGAGGGAGTCAATACTATGCATGACAAGGCTGGGAGCGCGAACCTCGCCTGCTTCATCACTGATGTGTCACCATCAACCTTAGGCAGGAAGCTCAAGCTATGAGGGGCTCAGTCTCCCCCATCTGTAAAGTGGCACCTGTACGAAGTGTTCTTTAGGAGATTTCCCTACCTAGACCCAGAAAATGCATCGCCAGGTTGGAGCCACAGCAGGAGCTGAGAAGATACCGGCTCCTTTAACCCTGAAATTTCCTCAAAGGGCAAATAAAGCAGTCAGGCTTTAAGGATTTTGTCTCTCTCCATTGCTTTGCTGACCAGTTAGTGATGATTCATGGCTGGGGGCTTGACCATCGTGGACAGATGGAAGCTGCCTTTTGATGGCTTTCTCCAGGGCTCAGGTGAACTTGGAGGACACTGATTCAAAAGCCAGCCTCCCGTCTCCATCGCGGTCCCTTCGTCTCCCCCCACGGAGCAGCTGGCTTCCTTTCCAAGGACAGAGGGGACTGCGGTCCTGCAAGTAACTGACGGCTCCCTTCCTCCTTCCACTGCAGCAATTTCCAAGATGGTCCGAGCTGATGATGTTTGCAAGACTTAAGTCCAGGGGGGTGGCGGCAGCCAGCGATTGATTGCATCTTGATATTCCCTCAACTCGGATTCTTCAACGAGGGGGAAGGAGGAAAACATCTGCCCTAAATGGCTGCTCGGGAAAATTACAAAATCAAAAGCTGTACGAAAGCATACCTGTCTTGCTTCTCAGCTAATTAAAGCCAGGCGAGCCCGGGAGCCGATTCTTTATCGCGCACTGCCATCTGCTGGCCGCCCTTGCCTCTGCACCAGCTCGCTGGCGGGTGCAGGTGTGATGGAAACCCAGACTTAGGAAGAGGCAAATGGCCCTGAGCCCGGGTGCAATTCAACCCCTCGATCTGTGCTGGAACATACGGTGTCCATTCGAGGGGACACAGAACGTCCGGGGACTGTGAGCCCTTTACTCTTTCGCACCAGGCAACAAGACCACGCCCCTGCAGAAGAGAAGGGGCGGGGCTTACCTAGCACCTACCGGGTGGACCCTTTCATCAGCAGCACCCCGCTGCGTGTAAAGGGCAGCACATTCGCTTTGTACTGAGGCTATAAAGTGAGAACGCTGTGGAGAAACGCCAGCTGGGGCTCAGCAGCCTGCACACCTGCCCCTACATAGACCGGGGAGCACATCTGAGCACCGGCTGCTTTGGGGCTGATAGGATGCACTTGGTCCAGAGAGAGCAGAGCTGTGTGTGGAGGCATGCTGGGCCTGTGATGCGCTCAGTCCATTTGGAGGTATCTAAGTCTATATATCTTGCCTTCATCCATCCACTGATCTACCCACACATCCATCCATCCACCCATCCATCCACCCATCCACTAACCCACCCACCCATCCACCCATTCATCCACCCATCCACCCACCCATCCATCCTTCCGCCCATCCATCCACCTACTCACCCACCCACC
>PVHY01010585.1:0-51380 GCA_004024945.1 Uropsilus gracilis
AGAGAGAGAGAGAGAGAGAGAGAGAGAGAGAGAGAGAGAGAGAGAGAGAGAGAGAGAGATCAGTGTCTTAGCAATTCTGATGAGGACTGACCAGTGGGATTTTGCTCTGGACAGTTCAACAGGCCAATGAATTATTAACTGATGCTTTGCCTGATTATGTGGAGGAAGAAAGAGCAAGAGGTGACTCTTGGAAGCACAATAATAGGGAGATATTTGGAGGAGGGAAGGCTCTCCCTGCATAAGAGGAAAGTTCTACTTTAAGGGAGGAGGGAGCTGGAAATACTGTTGAATTTCTCTTTACGAAAGTGGGGTTGATGCTGCCAGTATAAAAGATTTAATGCCAAAGAAGTCTATGTATATTGAACCAATACACATATAAGTTGTTTTAAGATGGTGGAGCATGCCCCAAAGGTAAGGTTTTATGCAGATATTGCCAATCCAACACAAAGGATCATAGGATCACAAAATATGAGGAGGATCATTGGATATCAATTTTAGCCAAAATGATCATTGGATTAAATGAGGAAACTGAGGCCCAGTGATGGAGTTATAGATCTAAAGTCACGTGCATATCCGGCTAAATTCTCTATTTTATTTTAGCGCTCTAATGCAAAAATGTGAAGCTTCCCTAACTCTTTGTTTCCTGTCCGGGTAGGATCAGGAAGAAAATTCCAATTTTGTTTTGTGGAGGCTACCCAGAGTAACAAACAAGTCCTCTTTAAACGTATCCTCTCTTTTCCCCATCTGGCAGGCTTTGATATGCCCATCGTGTTTTTCCATTGGTCATTTTGTGTAGCTCCTCGCCCCTTCCAAGATTCTTAACCAATCAGCTCCTCCCTGTCGTGCTAGGCCGGGCTGGAGGACTGTACCATATGGACTGGGCGGGGGGGTAAAGAGAAGGAAGGGAGTGGCGACAGCTTATTTTTATGCTTTTGCATGTAATCTGGAGGCTAAGAAACAATCTGAGACCGCAGGTAGCTGCGGCGTCCCGGGGGCCGGAACCACGCGCCGATGGCGAAGGTGCCTGTGGACCTGTGACCCCCGAGGCTGGGACCCCGTGGTCGGGGCTGGAGGGCCGCAGACCCCGCCCTCCCATGTGCCCGCCCATCCACCGGCGGCGGCGCTGCTGCCTCGGCTGCGGCTGCTGCTGTTACCCGCGCTGGACGCTGCGGCCGGTACGCTGGGCTCCGGAGCTGCGGAGCTGCGGGGCTGCGGGCCCACGCGGGGCTCGGCCGCCCGGGCCGGCCACGGGATCGCTGGCGCCGGGGGATACACCAGCATGTGGCGGAGGTGAGGACGGGGCTCCGGGATTTAGACTGGCCCCAACCGCCCCACGGGGGCCGCATCCCACCCACACTCCGAACTCGGGATTCCGGGGGGCCTGGCTGGCCCCGCGGAACCATGCGAGGTGGTGACCTATACGACCGACACGCGGCCGAGGTCCGACGTGTGGGCAGCCCGGAGGGCTCCGGACCCGCCGTGGGCGCCTGGCGCCTCCTCCTGGCCGCCCCTTCCAGCCCTTCCCTTCGTGGGGTGCGGAGCCGGCGAGGAAGCCCCTCCTCGCGCTCCTCGGCTTCCCGGCCGCTGTCCTTGACCTCCAGGATTTGGATGTTCGGTCTAGCGCGGCCCGGCGAGCCCCAGTGTTCTAGGGGAGGCTGGCACTGGCGGAATCCCGGAGCTCCCAGTGTTTAGTGAGGGAAAGAGTGGCGTAGACTGCCTGGTCTGGGGGAGGCTTTAGGGGGCGGAGGCGAAGGTCTGTTTTAACGGGGTCCGGGATTAGGACTTGGGGATGGGGTGCGCCCTGTCGGCCGGACTCGGCTGTCCGCCTTCCTGAGCCAAGGTATGGGCTCCCGGGACGCACCGTAGCCGGGCGGATCACCGGCCTCCGGGGGCTGGATTCTGTCTTCATACCTTGGCCTGGAGTCTGGCGCGTGCGGGGAGCGGGCTGCTGAGGTCGCTATGGGAAGGTGTCCACGTGAGAAGCCCCAAGTGCTTTTTCCTTTGATTTTCTTGCCATGGTGGTCGACTGGGCGAGGCATGGCAGCCACTACGTCCCTTATCATGAGCCATCCCCATGACAGCACTGGTGGAGGTCTGCCTGGTACACTGGAAATTCTTAGTTCAAAAATCACCTCGAGGTTCCCTGAGCACAGATGGGAGGCTTGTCGGCTCTTAGCAGAAAGTCAGATGTAGTGATAGCCTTAGCTTTGCAGGTTCTGGCACGGATGGCAAAATAGTCATCAAGGCTGTTTGTGGGGAGGAAGGGTTCTTATGTCAGGCCCCTCAGGCAAGGACTCTACCTCATCCCTAATTAAGGGGCAGAGACTAGCCTCATATTGCCACTGATTGTCCTCCGGAGTTTTAATACAGGGAAAGTATTTCCAAGAATACAAACCATGTTTATGCTCGTTCAATGTTGGTGTTTAATGCAGTCAGTATTATGGTTGACATGAAATGGGTTAATGCAGAGGAATGGAGGGGAATTGTGAAGTGTCTTTTTTCCCCTAAGGCTTTTTTTTTTTTTACCTTTTTCTTGTTAGTGGCATGTGGGTGGAGAGGATGACTTTGAGACATTAGGACACCAGTGTGTATTTGGTCCTGAACTGCTCCATCTGACAGTTAGCTGTATGTACAGCATTTGAGATGAAGCCTTTGTACCCCAGGGCTGAAATGAGCTGGGTTTTACAATGAGAAAGACATCTTACTGGAATTGCTGCTGATGTCAGGAAGTTTTGCCTGGCCACACAGGGGCCAGTTCATTGTAGTGGCTGCTTCTCCTTGAGCGCATCTGTACAGGGTCTTTAAAAGGATGTTATAAATTCCATTTGGCCTGGGATGTATTAGCTCTACAGTGAAGTGGTGGTTTTTTTTTTTTTTTGTTTGTTTGTTTTTTAACTTTATTAAATAGCTTGAGTTAATTCCAGAGGAATAGGAAAAACCTGACTTGGTGCTCCTCTTGCAGAGAATCTTTAGGAACTTGGATCTGGTTCCTAAGCCAAGATTCTTTTTTCTGCCACAAACTAACCCTTGAAATGTCTAGAGGGTGACTACCAGGTCTTTTGCTGCCTTCCTCCTCTCCCTTCAGCCCTACCAGGATGCTTCTTGTTTAGGGTAGACTGTGTCACGGTGTTTCTAGGGGTGGCAGAAAAAAATAGGTTTGGACATAATGTATGCAGAGTACTCAGTGCAGTTCCTGGCACACGGTAGATGTTTAATAAATGTAAATAGTATTTTTTCTTTCCTCTTTGGGTTTGGAGACCTGTGAATGATGAAATTAGACACTGTTTTGATTACTTGCTCCCTCTTCAGTTAGGAAGATTAGTCTCCACCCTCACCTCTACCTTTCACACTGAAAATTTTATGGTAATTTGAAAATAAAATTCAAACCTCTGACCGAGAAGTAAAAATCAAACAAGGAAGAAAATCAGGCACTTCCTCCTGGTTCACTTGTTGCTTTTTTTTTTTTTTTTTCAGAAAGGATAGTGTACCTGTGAGAATAGGTCTTCTACCACCCGATACTGGAGAGTAGATGGTCAAAACTGACCATCTCGAGGGGTGGTGAGTGGTCCTGGGGGAGGACCTTAGTGGTTACTGATTTAATGTAAACCTTTGTTGATTTCTCCTGGCACTGACATCTGAGAGGTGTTCTGGGCTGGCTGAGGGCCGACCAGCAGGCAGGGTAAGTCTCCTGTTGGATGGGCGCTGCCTCTGAACTTGGGCTCTGCAAGAGCAACTACTTACCTCTTTCTTGCTGGATCAGGCCTCCCAAGGACAGATCCAGACACTCTCAACCCTGATATTCTTGACGGAGTAAGGAATACATTATTTCTGCTCCCTAGTACTGGGTGTGGCATTTTAATAATAGTAATAATAATAATAATAACTTTAATAATAATCATGCTCAGTATTACTGCTTTTTCTTTGAAGATGTGAAAGCCTTTTGGTCAGCTGTTACCCATCTCACTGATTCTTGTCTCTGAAATCATCAGAGTTCAATATATTTTTCTTATTCTCATGTTATAGATGAGGAAATGGGATTTCCTCTAAGTTACCTGTGAGTTGGTGCCTGAACGGACTTGGTTTGGGTTTTCCTTTTTTATACCCTATTTCACTGATACTTTTGTAGGACAAGAAAAAACTTCTTTTTTTGGGAACCTGAGAAGACTTAAGGATACAAGACCACTTGTGTTTTTCTGATCACTGAACTGCAGCAAATAATTGGCATTTTTGAGTGCTTATGTGTGGGAGCCTGTGCTAGGTGCTTTATGTACATTAACCTCATCAACTTCCCACAACAGTAGACAAAATAGGACTTGTGAATAGCTCCAGTTTTACAGAAAACCATCTGAGGTTTGGTGGGACCCCAGGTGAAGAGGAGTGACAGAGAGCAGGGCTGGTGCTCAAACTGGGGCTGTGTGATTCTGAAGCCCATGCTCTTTGTGCCCGTGATTGAGGCATGAACCTCTCCTTTCCTGACACCTGTTGCTGCTGCTGTTCTGGGTCTAACGGGCTGTGGTTGTTCTGGACTTTATTTTTCATTGAAGTCAAGTTTTCTTACCGTGGGCTTTTCCTTTGCAGAGCATTCCTCTTGCCAGGTGGAAAGTCATCGCTTTAGAAAAAATAATCAGAGCTGAAAAAAAAAATGGCTATATTTGGACACTAAAATATTTAACAACACCAGATGTGAGGATCGGAACAGAAAATCGAGGTGGTTTGTGGACAAGAGGCAAATTGTGGCATTCTCACCCAGGGGACATCTAACCCAGGCTTTTTAACTTAAGCCGAGGGTTGAAATTGTAAACCTGTACTAAAATCTGTGCAGTAAATAAGGCTCTCAGTTTCTACTTTAAGACCGCAAAGTTGAAAACTTGATTCTTTTTTGATCTTTCACCTTCCACAAATAATGCAGTACATTGTGGGAATTGTTCAGAAACTAACCTAAACTCTTGAGGACTTCCCCTTCCCTCCAGCCACCCGTTCTGTTATCTTTGGTTCCATTTTTCAGAATCCAGCTCTGATGGCATGGGGTTGAGTGGGGGGAGAAGGTGTTGGGTGTCAGGTGCTGGACAGAACAGCACCCCTGCCCCATGGGGCTTGCCGGACATGACCAGCTGACTTCTTGGTGGGGCTTTCGTGTCCTTTAGGTGTGCAGGCTGCTGGACTCATCTCGCAAGAAGCAAGGCACAGAGCCCAGGGAAACAGTCACCTCAACCCCTGCCGTTTTTTGGCTCTGTGTAGTTGGCGGGTCCAGAGTCCTAGGGGAGAGAACACTGGTGCAACTTACAAGAAGAAAAGCAAAGTGTGGTGATTGGATTCAAGGGGGGTTTGTGCCTTGGTGAAAAGGGAACGAGGAAGGGCAGGACTTGTGCTAAGTCGTGAGTCCCTGGGTGGCGACAGCTGTGTCACCTTGCAGTTCCTCAGTACCTGCTGCATGCTCCCTGGAAGGAAGACCATTCACTGTGGGTGTGCGAATGAGTCAGGAAAGGAGTCCTGCATTGGAGTCCGTGGATTGGTCTGCAGAGATAGGTGTGAGGGATCCAGGGAAGGGTTCGTTCTGTGTGGTTCCTGTACTAGATATGCAGTGAAATAGACATCTGGAAGGAGAGCAACACCAGTCAAGTGGTTAACTAATAACTTATATTGACTTTTCCTTGCTGCTTTAAAGTCAATAGTAGCTATGTAAGAGGCAAAGGAGACCCAGCTGTTCCCACACTTCTCCAGCCCTGCCTCCTTTCTGTTGAGATTTGTGTTGCACCCCCCAAACCCGCTCCCTTCCCCCCCCAAAAAAAAACCCCTCACCACCAACTCTGTGAGTCCTTCCTGGGGCTGGGGTGGCCCGGAGCACAGCAGTGTGGTGAGGAGAGACACTGGAGCACCTGCAGTGGCCCTAGGTTACAACAGAACTTCAGCACAGACTATTCAGCCTACAAAAGACTAGCTTATGACGGGGTTCCTCCCTGTCTCCCTGCCCCTCCCCCCCCACAGCTGCGTTGTTGTAACTGAGAGTTGCTGGAAAAGCAAGAGGATTGGGGGAGTGGCAACACGGTGACAGTGACGTTAACAGTGATGGCAGCAGCAGACACTTGGAGACACTTGGCTGTGTGCCCCTCTCTGTTCTGAGCGTTTGCCTGTGTGAATTCATTCAGTTCTCACACCAGCTTTAGAGAGCTGGCACCGTGATCACCCCTGTTGTTTATAGGAGGAAACTGAGGCACAGAAAGCTCAGGGGCCTGCCAAGGTCTCAGTCAGTCAGAAAATGGTGGCATTCTGCGGCAGACTCAGGTGTGCAGTTCTGGAGTTGGGTGGCTGCCTTGGGTAAACTTGTCTCCATCCTGTCATTTTCTGACCTCCTTCATTTTTGAGTTATCCACGATCTGAAATGTAACAGGTTGACTAGCGTAGTCCTTTAAAGTGCAGGCCTCTCTTGGGATGGAATAGAGGGGAGAATTCGAAAGCATTTAGGAGAGGACATAGGCCTCAGGTGAACTTCCTGGAAGGGACCCATAGGGCCTTCCAGGACTTCGGGACCAGGCCATGTGCTCCTCGAAAAGGCGAGGGAACCTTTTTACCTCTTTCCCCTTTTGTTTGGTTTGGGTTTCTGTTTCCCAAGACCTTGAACTCAAGCAAACCTTATCATTGCACTAGTTCAGCTGCTTTATGGGTGACTATTTATTTACTTATAAACGAGCTCATCTGTGATTCTAACCACTGCTTGGACTAGAACCTTTTATCCAGCTTGGTTGTAACTGGTCAGAGTCATTTATTTCCTCCTGAAATGAGAAGTGTTTTCAATAGTGACATGGACACAATGTTAGTTTGTTTCCAGAGCAGATAGATTTTTCTCAAAATCAAACTTGCATTGGTTGAGAGGGGGAAAAAATCCCTCTGCCTCTGCCTGCAGAGAGAACTACCTGTAGGCAACTGTCACCTGCGTAGCTGTCACCCCTCTAGTGTCCTGTGTGGAACTAGGCACCAGGCCCTGTGCTGGGTGCTCTACAGTCACACATCATTTCCTTGCCATCTTCAGATAGCTGCTCCCACAGCCATGTGACAATAGGGAAGCTTACCAGAGAGAGGAGGGTCCATAAACACAGTCAGTTGCAGAGGTGGGTGACTTTAAATCACCTCACTATAGGTGGCCATGGAGCCTGAGTCAGCCCCTCTGTATTTACTGGACAGGCCAATAATGAGCATGCACACAGCAGCAGAGGGCAGAGTGGGGGCACAAGGAAGCCCTTGGGTCTCAACCGCCCCCAGGACGCCACAGAACATAGTTATCTTGGAACACAAGAGCTTTGGGAAGTTATGTGTTGGTTTCTTTTAGCGCTTGTTTGCTAAGCAACTGCTATATATAAGACCAGTCCCAGATACTCTTAAGACACTGTCTGCCTGCAAAAAGGCTAGATCATCCTACTTATTGGGGGCTCAGGTTCTAATATGGAAAACTGGGATGTTATGGTAAGTGACAGTAACTTAAATGAAGGTGGATACTAACTGGCGAGATGGTTCTTGGTATTGTTTTGTCAATTTTATGCTAGTAAGACTGAGAGTTTCTAGACTTCACCTACCTACTGTGACTATTGTTTCTGGAATGTTTGTGTTTTTGTGAGGATCCCGGGCAGCCCCTCTCCAAGGACCAGCGCTGCACCCTGATTGCAGGAAAGGCCGGGGCCACCTCCCCTTCCTGTAGGCTGCCCTTCAGCCGCCACCCCTGTGGATCTGTTGGGTTCAGAGAGCTGGTCCTCTCACAGTCGCTGCTGGTCTGGGGTACAGGTGCTTCAGTGACTGGGAGGCCCTTGTAGAGGAGTCAGTTCCTGGCTGTTGCCCGGGGTGTGCCAACAGGGAGCAGCTCTGGGCATGCAGAAACTTAACCAGGGCTCTGGGGATGAGGTTGACTCTGTTATGCTAAAGCTCCTTTCTAACTTTGGGACTGAGACTGTGCCTACAGGGAACCCAGCAGCTGCCTTATGGAAGTGTCTGTCAGCCCTCCGGCTCCTCCATCTTCCTTGAGTATCTTTTTGTCATATGCTAGAAGAAACGGATATATTGTGAAAAAGGCCTCATAGGACTTCTTTTTGCTGGATTTGCTTTGTGAGATACAGTTTTTGCTGTGCTTTAATTTTCATTTGTACAGGACCTTGGAATCACTTTGACTGGGTCCATTTAAATAGAAATTGCTTGTGTCTCTTGGGAATAAGTTGAGCATCTTCCAGTGTCTGTTATTGGCTACATTGAGTGGACTCAGTGAAACGTTTAGCACCCTTTCTGATACTACTCATGCGTAGTTCTTTTTTGTCTATGCCCGGAGTCCACCAAGAAGTCATCAGCTTAAAGGTACCCCTTATTTTGTCAACCTGATACTTGGGAATGTGGAGCATTCCCATAATATAATAGTGTGTCCCTGTGTTTCTTGGCTTTAAATTTAAGTCTTTACAGTAAAGGAGTTTTGCAACAAGATTCCTTCCCTAGGAATTTAAAATTTTACTTTTTTCTGCAGCTCAGACCATCTCATCTCTCACCCCTTGTAGGATTGATCACCTGGCCCCACCACGCCTGCTGCCTCAGAACTGTCCATGCTAATGGGCTCTGCCTTTGTAAGATTTCAGGCCTTTATCTGGGCTTGGTGATGTGGCAGGCTGCACCAAGTGCTGTCATGGCTGCAGGGTAGAGCATGTCCTGGGTGTGCCTGGCCAATGGGCTCTTCGTTCATAGCATTCATGTGCACCCAGAAATTACCCGGACTGTCCATGCGGGCTGCCTCCCTCAGCTCATGTGCATGCCTTCCTTTCATGCTGCTCTCCAGGCTATTTTTGCAGGTTTTTATGAGGTCCAAATACTTGAGCATAGGCAATAGACAGGAAAATCTAGGGTGGAGTATAGTCTTTCCTTGATGGGAGAGCAAAGGAGGTCAAGGAATTTGACTAAAATCCTCTCTTATTTTGAAATATGGGAAAGGTGGCAGAGGAATCAATTTATCATCAATTTCCTAAATAAATGAACATTAATCCTTATAACAGCTTTCTGAGTTTAGTATCTCATATCCATTTAAATAACTTTTGGAAAACATGAGACAGTGAGGTTCGTTGATTTGCCCGAGGTCTCTTGGCTGGTAAATAGTGGAGCAAATTTAGATTAGAAAACCCAAAATGTGCGGTGGCTGGGAGCATGGACTCTGAAACTAGACTGCCTGTACGGTTCACTCTGTGAGGCCCTGGCTGTGTTATCTAATCTCCAGGGCCTCAGTTTCCTCATTTCCGCAATGGTGCAGTTCTCTTCTCTTGTATGATCGGGAGCACTTAGGATTCTGCCAGGCCCTTGGTATGTACCCAAGAGTGCCTGAACGTTAGTACTGTTATTGACTGCTTCTTTTAAACCTTGGGATGGAATTTCAAGACTTCAGGTTTGCTCTCATCCAGGAACTGCCTTCGGGGGTGCAAATGGGACCAGGCTAGACTATGAGTCAGGACCCCAGTTTCTTTGCAGTGGCATGTGCTGCTGACTCAAGGGTACTGATCTCCAGGATCCTTGCCCTTGCCCTCAGCCAAACCACTCAAGGCAGACTTTCTCCCGTGCACCTTCGAACTGCCTCTCTTAGTAACACGGGAAAGTGCTCTCATGTGCTCCTCCTTGCTCTGGGCCTCCCCTCCAGCCCCTCTTTGTTTTTCTTATTAGCAGTATTTTCACCCTCAAGAATAACTTATTCATCCATTTATTGATGGGCTTTCTTCCAGTTGCTGAATACCTTGGGTCTTAGGATGAGGGAAAGGTCCTTGGGAGCACATGGCCGAAACCCTGCTTTTGACCAGCCTGCTTACTACAAGGTACAGTGTGAATGTACCCGAGGGCCAGGGAGAGGGAAACAGACAAGCAGTGGCATGCCACAGTGGTTCAGCCAGGTGACTTAGTGCTTGGGGAAACAAGGACAGTAACTGTTACTTTTTGATATTTCTTCCTGCCTAGCTCTGGTTGGGATGTTTTGTGTGCCACATTGGCCAGTTCACCAGGTTAGATGAACTGTGTTATCCCTTTGTGGCGTGTGAGGTCCCAAGATGTAAGTATCTTGTCCAGGGACACAGCATGTGAGCCTGGGGTCTGAACCTCAGCCTTGTGTGGGCCTGTGCCCCAGATACATTGGTGGAACAGGTGAGGTGAGGGTGTGGGTGTGAGCAAAGCTAGAGCGTAGGATTGAGGGTGAGTAGGGCATTGGGGGGCAGTGAACTTGCCAGTGGGGTTGGACTTGAGTTCAGTATTTTGGGATTGCTGTGCCAGGTTTTGTCTGGGTGTTGGGAGATGAGTAAGACATGTTCCCTACCCTCTGGAATCTTACTGTAGCTGGGGAGACAGACACACAAACAGATGATTTCAGCGCAGTGTGGTGAGAGCTGTGATGAGAGTAAGTATAGAGTGCTCTGGACACAGAGGAGAAGAAACCAGGAAATGTTCCCAGAGTCTTGAAAGGTAAGTTCGAGGTGAGCTGAGCAGCTGAAGGCCAGGAGGATTTTCTCAGTGGCAGTGGATGCTATGGACAAAAGCGTACACTTCTGGGCTTTTCTTGCTAAATCCAAGTTTATTTGCCCAGTGTGATCAATACTAGGGTAGAGTGCGAAGTTTATAGGAAGCAAGGAGTTCACCAGAGGGGCTTGAAAACAGAGCAACAGTGCAGAAGCAGGATTTTGTGTCACTTAATATGACCAGAGGGATGCAAGTCAAGCAAGACCAGTTTGGGAAAGGAGTTAGCAGACTTTTTCTGTAAACTAAAATAATTAATTTGGGCTTCAGAGGGCTGTGTTATCTTCGATGAGCTACTACTCAGCACTGCTGTTATGGTATGAAAACAGCCAAAGAAAATTCGCACATGAATGGGTGTGGCTATGTTCCAATAAAGAGTCTATCAATGCCCCCCCATCTGAATTTTGTGTCATTCTCCCGTACTTTATGCTCTACCCTCATTGTTTAGAGACATAAAAAGCATTCTTCACTTACAGGTTGGATTTGGGCTACCCCTGAAGGATTGGAAATAATTCAGGGGTGACATGACAAGGAACTGGAACAGGATGTTAGTGATGGAAATGGAGGAAGGGACTTGATGCCAGAGACATTTTGGAAAGAGGACACTGATTAGATAGAGGAGATAAGGAGAGGGGAGAGCCCTAGATAACACTGGAGTTTCAAATTTGCTGCCTTCCTAGCCCTCTCCTGGTAAAACAGGCCTCGTTTCCATGATCTAAGAACATAATTTGATTCTAGAGAAAAACCCACTAATGCTGGCACCTTAGGTGCTCCCAGACTTCCCTGCATTGTTCATTGTTCTGAGGGTCACCCCTCTGCCTTGGCTCCAGGTGCTTCAGTCAGGAGCCTCCTGCTATAACTGGGACCCCCTGTGCCTACCTGTTTGTGGGACACAGGTACAGTTCAGTTTTTGGATAACTCTATCTTGATCGAGTTTCAGATTTACAGAGAGGATGCCTGGGAGCCCCCTTGTACCTGTCACCTAGTTGTACTAATTAAGAAGATTATTTTTAATGATCTATCTTTGTTCCATTTGCTTTATCATTGTCCTACATCCGTGTGTGTGTGTGTGTGTGTGTGTGTGTGCACTCAGTACCTCCACACTTTTAGGAGGTAATCCTAAATTCTTCAGTGTGGGTTTATCAAGGTTAAGGTTATCCTCTTCCACAACCACAGCATTATAATAGACATCTGGAGACTTAGCATTGATAAGTAATATTAATTATTACAGCTATTGTTTTTGAACTCAGCACCCTCATAGATTGCCTATGTGTAAATAATAACCCTGCTTTTCTCTTTAACAGAGTTCTGGATGAAGGTAGGCCCCACACTTGAGGCAGCACGGATTCCCCAGAACCCCTCCCTGGGATGCCAGTGGGATGTGGCAGGACCAGCCCTTGCCCACAAGGAGAAGCGGCCCCAGGGATGGAGGACCACCAATATCTGAGCTCCCAATCATTTAACTTGTTACTTCTCACAGCTCCGGCTGTTCCCTGCTGCCTTCCTGAGAAAGCTAATCTCCTCAACAGCAGCACAACCCCCAAAGAGCTCAGTTTTGATTCTAAACACACTCTTTGTCTCAGCTTTCCTCTCCTCCTCTCTTCTGCTGCATCTCCATAAACTGATTCTTCTAAGATAGACTCTTTTTCCAGGCTTGATCTGGGGGAATAGAGTGAAATTAAATTGGAGTCATTTATTTTAGAAATAAAATGGGAAGAAAAAGTATTCTACTGTTTCTGACACAGACTAGCAAAAGGGATATTCTGATTTTTATTTCAAAGACTGAAACCAGAAACAGGGAAGTGCTGCTTGTCCTTTAATTCCGTATGAGTTGCTGGAGCCTGATTAGTCCCATGGGAACCATGGGAAAAGGAACCAGGAGATTCTGCACCTGATGGAGAGAAGAAAAGGGACGGTTCTTTGTGCGAGCGGTGACTCACGGCACTTAGTTCCCTGTAACTTCACCAAATGCCTGTCTTTCCTGGAAGCCTGTGGGAGATGCTGTTCCTGTGACCCAGGGCATCTGAACCCAAAGTCAGAGTCCCCAGTGTCTTTGGACTGTAAGGCCCTGTTCTGGGAGGCGTTGGGGGAGGGCCATACCAGTGATGAAGCTGCGTAGTGTCTCTGCATTCTCCCTGGCTCTTGTTCCCCAGTCCAGGTGGGGACCTGCATTCAGCTATAGCTGTGCCATGAGCTCAGATGAATCACTTAATGACTTCATGTCACAGTTTTGCCATTTGGAGGTACAGAGACACTGGCTGTCAGCCAATTTAAAGGGACATACTGCAGATACAGTTTAAGTATAAAGTTTGTGGGTGTGTTTGGAAATAAACTACAAGTACTGTTTGCATACTGATGCTCTCATAGGCGTGCCCCCCCCAACATAGATAACATTGCCCTGTAGCCAAAGGACTGATGGTACAGGTGTTCAGAGCTGTTCACCTTCCTGAACCTTGTAGTTGGTGGAATCCTTAAGGCGAGACAGACAGACTGAGTAAATATCAGCTGTAAAAAAGTACCAGGGATATACAAGGAAGATCACCAGCCCTATTCTGACAGTTCACAGTTCACTTTTGAGAGTCAAGGTAAATAATAAAGAACAGTTTGTGGACATCAGGGAGATAGAGAGAATTGGTTATTATAAGCCATGCACGAGCTTCTGCTGCTTAGAAAGTAGTTGTTACCATGCCCCCTTTCTTTCCCTGCTCTAGTGTCTCTGATTGTTATAAACACCCTACAAATGCCCCTGCCCCAGAACCTTTGCACACACTATTTCCTCTCTATAAAACAACCTTTCCTAAGCTATAACATGGTTAACTCCCTTATCCCCTACTTGTCTTTGTTTAGCTGTTATCTTCTCTGTGACAGCTACTCATGCCACCTAGTTTAAAAGCATGTCCCCTTCCCCAGTACTATAAATTCTTTTTATTCTGCTTTACTTTTCTTTTTCCAGAGGACTTACCACTCTTCAGCATACTTTGCTTCATTGACTGAAAGGCATACTAGCCTAGGCCTTGGAGCTAGACCTTCTGGGTATAAGTCTTGGCTTCACCACCCACTACTTATGTGACTTTGAGCAGATTATTTAATCCCTTTAGTCTTGGTTGCTTTCATTTGTCAGTAATACCTAACTCAGGATTTTTATGAGAATTAAGTACATTCATATTTGTAAAATGCTTAGTATGATATTTGACATGGAGAAGGGGCTATGCGTGTTTGATGAATACAGCTGTTACCTGTTTCCTCTAAAATGGGAGTGAGGTCAAAGAACTTTACCTCTGTTGTTTATAATGTATCCCCAGCATTTAGAACAAGGCTTGGCACGGAGCAGGTAGTAAATAGTGTCGAGCAAATGAATCGTCTGTGGGTGAGTCGATCTGGAAAGGGGAACAGCGAGGCGAGGGCCGGGCGTGATGGCTGAGGCTGACCCAGGCTCCCGTTCAGCTTTGCACTTAGTGACTGTGTGATCTTGGGCTGAGTCTTCACCTCTTAGGTCCCAGGTGGTCGCTCCCCTGCTAGTGTGCTTAGCAGAATGAGCTGAAACAATATACAGTAAGTGCCAAGCTCGGTCTTGGCCTGGCTTGGAGCAGATGGTCAGTGGATGTTAGTTCTTTTCCTTCCCCAGCACCCCTGGAAGAAGTGAGTCAGTGAAGGAAGCGGGTTGGTAGGGAGGAGTAGGGGAAATCCTGAGTCGAGGTGTAGAGAGAGGCACAAAAACAAGATGTTATTAGATAGAGGTGTAACCGTCATGGGGTTGACCAGACCCATGAATTAGAATGAGCCATTCACTGTCAAACTTTGATGCAAAAAATAAAGGGTTTAGATTTTCTTTGGCAACTTTATTTTGATCCAGTTTCAGAAACATGCAAAAATAGTACAAGGAGCTTGAGCTTACCCTTTACCCAGAACCACCCATTGTTTTCATTTTGCCCATTTGTTTCTTCGTGTTTTCTTTTGCTCTGTATATTTAGTGATGTTTTGCCCTTTGAGCCTTAAATACATCAGGGTTTATTTCCTGGGAATAGTACTACTCTTAAGTTTCCTTAGGGAGCCTTTGGTTTTCAAATAAGGAAGTGGCATTTCCCCAAATTCTTTGGGGGGAAAGAATTTTGGGGAAAATGGGCTTGAGATCAGGAGGGCTTTTAGGTGGGTAGTTTAGAAAAACTTCCACTGGAGGATGATGAGGACAAATGGGTGACCAGAAGTGGGAAAGGGGGTTTGAGCCGAGGAGATGAAGTCTTGGGAATATACTGCTTGAGGCTGGTGAAGACTAGAAGGAGGGGCGGGAAAGAGGGAGTACTGTTAAAAGCAGCAATACTTTCTGGGGCAGAGGGAGGCCTGTATAATCTGAGAAAGCAAATTTAGCTTTATAATATACTTGGAAAAATGAAACATTACTCCCCACCCCCTTTTTTAAATTCATGTTATAGTCTGCAGATCAGGTGCACCTGATCTGGCTGTTGCAGGTAGAAGCTGCCTGAGCTTTCTCAGGGGAGCAGCTGACTCCTCTGTCTGAAGGACACTGCAGTGACTGCTAACTGGGGGAAGCACTTGAAGCTTTGCCAGGAAGATAAGAAGTAGAGATGAGCATTTAGGTAGCCCAGAGCTATTGGTGACAGACACACATGGTATTAAGACTGACTCTTCCTAGTTGATTGGGAGGGAGGTGGGCATCAGATCCTGGGCCAGGACCTATAGAACCTCCCAGAGATGGTGAAGGTCAGAGAAAAATTAAAGGGAGGTTGGTTGTAGCAGTGTAAATGAAGAGACCTAGGAGCCTGAGTAAGCGCCCAGCTCATCTCCTTGCCAGCCCAGTGCCCTCTGGGGCCTGTAGAGGGACTTGTTGGGTGCTGTTTTTTCCAGAGCTGAAGCCAGAACTCTGGAGCTTTAAGGAACTCCCTGTGAATAATGCCACCCAGGGTGCTAAACCAATTCAACTGTTGAAGGCTTTAAAATTCATTTCCCAGCTACCCAAGTGTTTTTGTGGAAGAAATACTTCAGAGAGAATTTATCAAAGTGTTTTACATTTAAGCTTATGCTGAGTATTGACACCCCCATAAGACAAGCAAGATTGGGTTCTGCTGCTCTCTAGCTTTCAGAATCCCCCCATCTGGAGAAAAATCCTGTTAGAAGAAAATCTTGATTCCCTCTGGAAGAGTAGACTTAGGGGGGAAGTAACCAGAGGATTGCTTGTTGTTGCCACAACTATGCTGGCAGCACCTGCCGTGTGCCAGGCACTGGCAACCATAAGCCTGCCCTGTGGCCTGCCAGTGCCTGCTTGTGCCTCGTTGTTGCATTTTCAGGAACTTTATGAGTTGGTTGTTAAATGTAGCTATTATTAAAAATTAATTCTATTGACTTATAATTTATTATGTTAAATTACAAGCAAGAATAATAAGTACTCAAAACTCATCACCTCAGTATCTGAGCATGAACTGCTCGCTCTCCCATGTCCTGGGTGGAGACCAGGCAGGGTAGGACACTCCGCTCCTTGGCCCAGGTCTGGCACTTAACACCCGACACTGTGAATCAGAGCTTGACTTATTTTGCTTGCCATGTAAAAAAGTGATGGAGAAAATGTTGACTTTTGCACTTTAAACTTCTAGTATTTTGTTTTACATCTGTAGGCACTGCTTTGTGATTAGCAACAAAGAATGGAGGAAATTGCCTTCTAATATTTAGAAACCAACTCAGCAAACTTGCTCATATCATGTCTGATAGAGGTCTTCCTTTTCTTAGTTGTGTTTCACTCGCTCAAGTAAATGAAATATAACCAGTGTTCACCTGTTTATCTATTGAATTAATAGGTTGGCCATCGATATGCGTTGGACAAAAATCTAGGAAAACATTTTGTGAGAACCATTTGTTTCAATGGGTACTTACAAGAGAGTATTATCTATTTTATTCCTATATCTGTTTTATTATATTTCTCTGTTACTATATAGAAAATATATACTAAATGCTGCTGTTTATTATGTTATTATATATACTATTACAGTAATTGTTTTCATCATGTATCTTATTACCCTTGTATACTATACATCTTTTACATCAGTAAAATGTGTAGTAAATTTGTGTACAATAAGTTATAATACGTTAAATACATATACATGTGCTGGGAGACTAAGTTGTCAGCATTTACTAGCATACCACCATATAGAGTTAGGTGGACACTGCCTTCAAGGAGTTTGGGGAGATAAATAAGCACAGAGATAGCCACGTGTGCGGACTACACAGAGGAAAGACCTGTGCAGGGTCCAGTGGTGCTTAATCTGGGTGGAAGGGAGTCCTGGAAGGCTGCCCAGGGAAAATGGCGCTCCAGATGAGCACAAACCGCAGGTGAGTGGGGAGCAGGTCAGTGTTCACAGTGATGTAAGGAACAGCTCTGGGTGAGGCACAGAGTGGGTACACAGCTTGAGGGGCCAACATGCAGTTCCTGTCACTGGGGCATGATGATAAGAGGGAAGGCAGTGGGAATTTGGAAAGAAAGGTGAACTGGGCCGGATTGTGTGGGTACTTGCTGGAGGTCACGTGAAGGTCAGGTTAATAATCAAAGGATTCTGCTTTCGCTAGGTTGGCCACTCAGCTACCACAGATGTTTCAAGGCAGCTTCCCATTTGGCTGACTCTATGTGACTAAAGAGAGGGGGTGTTAAAATAATGTTGTATATTTGGGTAAATACTTAAATTTGACAAGTGTGAATTAGCCACTGACTGTGCGCAGGACTTGGTGCTAATGGTTGTCAAGGATAAATAAATTATCAACACTGTCCTTGTCTGCTAGGAATGTATTACATGCATTACCTATCCAGTGAATTGTAATGTAAGGGAGATTTCAACAGAATGAAATGACGAGGCAAATTAATTCTGGCTGTGGGCAGGGAAGGCCATGTGTACAAGGCAAAAGTAGCGATTCATAATCATTTCCTTGGGGGATCCCAGACAGTGTCCGTCTCACGTTTGACCAAAGGCCTTCACTATCTTCTTTCTCCTAACTTAGCCCCATCATCGGCTGTCCTGAGGCTCTGATTATTTCATGAGTGCTACTTCTGCCTCCAGCAGACAACTTTAGAGGGGCCACAGGCCACAGCCCACGGCTCTTCCACTCGTCATGGGGCTCGGTAGGGAGCGCATGTTACTACCCTCAGACATATGTATTGATTTTCTTGTCTCCACCAGCAAAGCATCGCAGAATCCAGGTGTAAAGGAGATTTTAGACAAAAAACATGAGCCTCATCTTTAGGGGGTGTGTTGTAGTAGGAGAAGAGGCACAAGAGGAGCTCCAGTCTACTGTAGGCTGGGACTGTCTTAACAGCAGTCCGTGAGTGCAGGGGAATTCCTTTAATGAAATCATTGGGAAAAGACATCTCTTGATTTCATTGAGGCTGGTTGAGTATCTGCTGCAGGCCAGGTTCAGTGTCATTTATGGGAATCAGTGACACATAAGTCATGGTTACTTTTCTCAGGCTTTTTAAAAACAACTTTGTTATATAAATCACATACCATATAGTTCATTCACTTAAAGTGTAAAGTTCACTGGTTTTTAGCATATTCCAAAGTTGTGAAACCATCACCACAATTTTGGAACATCTTAATCATTTCCTTAAGATGCCCTGTCACCCTGACAGTAGTGCTTCTTTCCAGCCTGGGTGACCACAACTCTGCCTTCTGTTTCTAGAGAGTTGCTGTGCAGGGCGTTTCGTGTGAATGGGAATCATGCAACTTGTGATCTTTTGTGTCGGGCTTATTTCACTTAGCGTGATGATTCAGAGTTCACCCATGTTGCAGCTTGTGTCAGAACCTGATTCCTTTTTATGAGCAAAAATTACTCCTTTTTATGACCGGTGTGTTTTCCTTCTTCACCTGTTGATGGACATATCAGTTGTTTTCACAGTTGGCTATTTTAAGCGGTGTTGCCATAAACATTAAGGTGCATGCTCTTGTGTAGACATATATTTGTATTTCTCTCTTGTACAGTCATGCGCTTTCATTCAGTGACAGGGCACATACACGGCAGTGGACAGGCCATGCTGTCCAGCCTGAGTGTGCAGTGAGCTGCACCATCGAGTTTGTGTGACTATACTGACATTTGCACCACCGTGAAATCACCTCATGACAAATTTTTTAGAAAGCAGCCCTGCATACCCATGAGTGAAATTGCTAGTTCCAGTTTCCAGCTGTTTTCCAGACTGACTGTACTGTTTTATATTTCTACCAGCAAGGTGTTCCGATGTTTCCACATCCTCACCAACACTTGGCATTGCCTGTCTTTCTGATGAGCCATCCTAGTGGATGGGAAGTAGTTTCACTTTCCAGTCCCCTAATAGTTAATAATATTGATCATTTCTTTGTGTGCTTATTGCTCATTTGGGTATCTTATTTGGAGAAATAACTATGCATTTTTTTTGCTGATTATAAATATTAGGTTTTTTTTTAATTGGGTTTTAAGAGTTCTTTATATATTCTGGATGCAAATTCCTTGTCATATATGTGATTTGCAAATACTTTATTCTGTGGGCTGCTCCTTCATTTCCTTGGTGGTGTCCTTTATGCTCTGAAACATAAAAGTTTTAAATGTTGGTAAGTCTAATTTTCACTTAGTTCTCAGTGTAAGCACAGATTTACATGGCAGTTGTTTCTGTGATAGCAAGTGTTTCTGTTCTATTATCAGATATCTAGAGTTGAATAACCAATAACAAGTCCTATAGCCTTTCATACTCAGAACTTCTTCTGTTAGTGACTTTGTTTTGCTTTTAGAAACTTAGGATCCTATCAAAGCAGGAACTAAGGCTCTTTTTAATCTTTTATATACCATGTTGCTCGTTAAAGAACAAAAAACAAAAAAAAAAAACAACCATAAGCACATGAGCATTAAGCACATTGTTTAGGGGCCCGGCTTCTGGGAATAACTGGAGGTTGGACACAAGTATGTTACAGTTCATTTTTAAATACAAGTCAGGAAAATGGAGCCTGTGTCATTTCCCATTTTAATCTTAACTCCTTTGTGTCAGCTAATGAGATTTCAGTTCCATTTAGTATAAGGAGTGACATTTAGTAAGATGTGTATCCAGGTTATGTAGATAAAGTATAAGAATGAAAAACTTCCTGTCAACTACCCCGCTCCCTATAAAATACTTTAGCTGTTAACCTTATATTATTCAGACATGACTAAAAAGAAGGAAGAGATTTTACTTACACTGCACAGTTTTGTTGACTGTCTTTTTTGCTAGCTCACTGGGTCACCTCACACCTCTGCAGCAGTCACCTCTGCTGCATACATGTGCAAGAGTGCACAAGTGGGCTGGTTCATGTCCATAGTCACGTAACCATTAGAAGGTAGAAGTGCTGGGTTCTCTTCTGGGGGACACACTTGGGGTTACTTGCCATGTGATTTCAGAGCCTCATTTGTTCTGTATTCTGTTTAGCTCTTTTTATCAGAAATTTGCATTTCTAACTTGGTGTGGATGCATGTCTTGAGTTGTTTTCTTTGCTGGTAATCAGAAATCAGAACAAGTGGGTATAAATCATGTAGCTGGATGCTGGGCAGGGCCTGGTGCCTGGAACATAGGAACAAAACTGTCAAGGAGAGAGGATGTCTGGGTAAGGAAAAGTAGTGATGAGAAGTTTTGTCTTTCCAAATGCCAGGAAATTGTGGGGATTTATAAAACAGGAAGTGAATCAAGGCGGGTATAAGACAATTAAAAATCCCCAGCCTTGTTCATTGTTACCCATCTGGCATCAAAATGATTGGATGACTTCTTCGCAAGTCTCATTTTGAAGTGTGGCTCCAGGTTCCTATTTTGAATGGAGCCACCTGTGACCAAGTGGATGACAGTGGCAATGCCATCTTGCTTTGCTCTGACTTTTCCTGTGTAGCAGAGTCACTTGATAGAACTTTGTGTTCACAAGGTGGACCTAAGATGGACAGTTCTCTCAAATAAGTCACTCTTGGCTGTGACACTTTGCCTCTGCCTATGTTGTTCTCCTGGGGAACAGATTTTCGCGCTTCAAAGATGGTAGCTATGTGATTACACATGGGGGCTCAAGTCAAATTGGGCTCAGTTTCATCTTCTCCCGCTTAGAACTCTTTGTGACCTTAAGTACATGACTACATTTCTGACCCTCCATTTATAAGATGTGAATTCTAATACTTATCTCATAAGGTTACTGTGAGCATTAAAATGAAATCTTGTGCAAAATCAAAAAGTAGCATCCAAAAGCTGGACCTGGTGGTGCACACCTATAATCCAAGGACTGGGAAGCAAGAGACCAAGGCTCACTTGAGACCAGAGGTTTGAGACTACCTCAGGCAACATAGCGAGACCTGGTCTCGAAAAAGTAGCTGGGTGTGATGGCGGGTACCTGTAATCCCAGCTACCTGGGAGGCTGAGGCTGGGAATCGCTTGAGTCCATGGGATTGAGACTTCCTGGGCAACATAGCTAGACCCAGTCTCAGGGGAAAAAAAAAGTAGCATCTAAAATAGTGTAACATGAAAAGCCACTGAAATTGTTAGCTGCTATAACTGTTGTTCTTGCTATAAAACAACCAGAACTTTATTTTGGATCCAACTCTTGTAAATGAAGTGGGTAATGGGATATGGAGGGTTGTTTTTGGTAGACATGAAGTGTGGAAGAAATAATATCATGGTCTCCCCTTATCCACAGAGGATCTGTTCCAAGATCCCCAGTGGATGCAGTAACCTTTAATAGCGAACCCCATATATCCTGTGACTGACTTTTTTTTCTCCAGACATCAGTACCTATGATCAAGTGACATTTCATAATTGCACATAATCTTGACAGTATGTAACAGTAACACAGAACAATTATAACAGTAAAATGTAATGAAAGTTTTGTGAATATAGACTCTTTCCTTCAGACTATCTGATTGTACGCCATATTTTTGGGCAGTGTTTAACTGTGGATAATTGAAACCTAGGTTGCAGGGGGCTGGGGTAATGAATCAGCACGTGGAGAGCTGTGCTGGGACGAGTTAGACAGAGAGTGCAGAGACAGTGTTACTCACACATCTGTCAGGCTGGGCGTTCTCTCTACTGCCTAATCACTCCCCTGTCTGCCTTCACCTCAGGAGTCAAGGTAATAGGAAAATTGTTCTTTGCCCTGAGGCTGTAAATTCAGCTGTTCCCATTAGACATGGCCTCAAGGGAGGTGAGATGACCCGGACATAATCTTTTTCACCATTTTTTGGGTGAGTCTTTCTGTTGTAATAATCAAACTGTGAAAAGGGCCTTTTAATAAGGGCCCTCCATCACCTGTGTGTAAGCCAGGTAGGTGCCTGTAGGTCCTACTTCCACCCACAGATAGGCACAACCCAAACTGCCACCTCAGCCTGGGGGTGAGGGTGGATGGGCTCTCTGCCCCATCCTTCCCTAGTCCAGTGTGGGCTGCTCAGGTAGGTACAAGGTTTGGATGACCCTGCCTGTGCCCTAGCCACTCTTGGGAAGTAACATGTGCTCAGCTACATATTCTGTAGACACAGCGCTTCCTCTTGCACTCCTCCCCCTTTCTGCCTTGCTTTCCCACAAAGTTGGGATTCCCCAGGTTGTAAGAGAAGTGAGATAGCAAGTAACCTTTCCCTCATATGCACATAGTTCCCCATGTCAGGGGAATGCAACCACTGACCTTACTAGCAAAGACCGGTATGTAAGTAGCTGTGGGGGTCAGAGTGAAGCTCTCTCTGCCTGCAGGGCTGTGCAGCCTGCTGTGGGCAGCCCGTGTGATCTGACAACGAAGCAGGCTCGGGGGCCTGATGTGCCAGCCACGGGCCACTGAGCAGCAGGTATGTGCTGGGCCTGGCCGCTGTGTAGGAGTGCGAGTGCCAGTGCCGCGCACGGTGGGTTGCTTTGGGTCTGGCAGTGCCAAAGACTACATACGCTGATGGGTCAGGTTACAGTTGCTGTGGGAACTGTGACCTTTGTATTTCCTGGCTTATGCATGGAATTTCAGTTGCATAATACTACAACAATTTGGATTTTTTCCCCTTTCGCCTTCCTTCTTGGCATTTAAGTTTTCATCCCAGTGAATGAGATCCATGGCTGTCTGCTTCTTCTGTTCTTGGGGCAGACAGGCCCACTCACTTCCCTTCTCCCGAGACTGTGCCAGGTGGGAGAATAGCCCAGCTCCCTGGCCTGTGGGAATCTTCCTCTGGTCTCCAGGTAAGGCCCTGAAGAGGGGTAAGAGCCAGGTGCTCAACTGCTCTGTGTTTTAGGCGGGGTCCAGCTGTGCAATGGGCTTAGAAGCTTATTTCTACATTGACACTTCTGTTTGCATGTCTGGCGCATCCTCCCCATGCGACTGAGACAAACTCTCCCTCGCCTTCATTTCCGCTCTGAGCCCCTCTCTCTCTGGGAAATCTGTGGTCACCATCACAGACTAAAGTTTTTCCACCTTCCAGCGAACATGCATAACTTGGACATTTCACATAACATTTGATCAGATAGAGCCACAGGATATATTTTCTTGTCTTCAAAACTTTAGTCATTTGGTTGGTAGGGGGGTGGGGGGAGGGCAGGGGTATATTGTGGTGGTGGATGATCTGGTTTCTTTTTTTCAAACCAGATCGTAAGATTCTTAAGGGCCAAGATTTCAAGTCATCGCATTGCCTGTTAAATGGTCACTGGTATATGTTTGATTGCTTGGGCTGAGCTTGTATATTCTTAGAGTTAAGCTATAAGGAAAGGCACTGGACTGGGCTATGAAGGACATAGGACAAAACAGGGGCCTTAAATCCAGATTCTGTCAGATGCCCAGCTGGGCATCTACCGGGTCTCTTTCCTCTCCTAGTGAACTCTCAACCCGCCCGTCTTGATTTCTGGGAGACACAAGTCTGTATTCACCTGACAACCTGCGCCCCCAGAGCAAGCTCCTGACCTTTACTTAGTGCTGCCCTTCTGGTCTCAGACCAGAATAACAGCTTCATGCCCAAGGCCTTTCCTGACCACCCTGCCAGGGAGGCCCCTTCTGTCACTTCTTCAAAGTGGTCAGTTCTCCCCTCCCCCTGCCCCCCGCAGACCTTTCCACCTTTCCATGGTATGTAAGTGTGAACTTACTTGCTCTTCATGCATGGACATTTTTATACTGGTTGCGCTTTACACCATTGTATTTCCATTTCTGGGGGACACAGGAGCCCCAGCATGAAGTCTGGAGTAAATGCTAAATGCTAAATGGTTGAATGTTTTATAGAAGTACCATTCTCTAATAAGGGACAAAAAATCAAGATGACTAGCGGTTTATCTAGTGTTTATACTGTTTTGATTGGCTTACAATGGAGAGGTCTTAATGAACTAAGACACCACTCTTAAGATAAAAACTTCTTTGATCTAGGCAAAACATGCAGTTTTTTTTCTTTCATCCTCCCACCATCCCTCCCTCTTTTATTCTCTTTTGATTTGTCTTAGAAATGATTTAAGGCAACTTGAGCTCTTAGTCTGTACTGTACCATGAGGAGGGTGAGGCTGGACATTTATTCTCTTCTGTGGAATTCTGGACACTAATTTGGAAACCTTCGGGATACTCTCCTTTTCTTAAATGCTCAGTCATTTTTTTAGGAGCAGTCATTGCTTCCCACCCAAACAGCCAAAAAAACTGAACTTGTTTCATCTCTTCTCTGACTTTACCCCCTGGGCAAATGGGTCTGGATCTGTGTGCTTTTTCTAATCTTTCAAAGTAGACTTAATATCTTAGCTTTTCTGTGCTGGATCCTGTCTATCACTTGCCTGGTACAATGTTTAAATAAAGAACCCAAAGGCCCAGTGAAGTAATGTCTCTAAAACACTTTGAGCCTTTGTCAGGGAAGAAAGAGGTGCTCTGTAAACTCCTGGCATAATTATTAATCAAACTTTCCTTCAGTCTGCGTCTCTGCCCCGGGTTTGCCTTCTGCCTCTGCGCAGCTGCCAGCGTTAACATACGGAAAGTAACTGGAGCAGCTGTCCCCACCCCCTCCTGGCACAGGGGCCTATACTCTAAAGAAACACGACTCTGGGGACCGTCCGTCCCCCATGTGCCCAGGCAGTCCTCTGTCTGAGAGAGCACAGAGGAGTCCTCATTTCCTCAGGATTCTCGGGCCCCTACACACCTTCCCCATGTGGTTCCAGCTGCCTTAACACCCCCTTTTCTCAACCTGGCAAAAATGGGAACAGGATTGCCTTCAGTGTCCAGGCTGGTGGTGTTGGGAGTGGATGCCCCATTCTAAATCTCTTACAGTCTTAACCTGGGTGAGCAGTCAGCCATTCAGCACCCCACACTTTGAGGATCTCTTTCACTACCCCCTGACCCAATGGCCAGAGCAAGAGCTCTCTTTGGAATCAGATAAGACTCCTCTGGGTTCAGAACTGGGTGCATTCTATTAAGGTGGAAAGATGGTCTTACTCGATTTTAAGCTTTAGTTTTCTTAAAAAGCATCACATTTCAACAGTAACACCACACATTTAAAAAAATCTAGAAACTAGAATTTGATGATCCCTGGCTTTTCCTGTGCCCCTCCTCCTTCCCAAGAAGTCCTAGCTCTAATGCCTGTAATAGTCCTGGCACACAGTAGGTGATTCCATAGTTCTTGAATTGATGAGAAGTATCAAGTCCAGATGATTTTCTAGACCACTTAATTTAGCAGGATTAATAAAAGTATAGAAGAACATCTATTTTAATGTCTTCCTGTTTCTTTTCTTCTTTATTATCCTCTACTTAAGACCCCACCCCACCTTGAGGCTGTGTGTCCTAAGCTGTATTCTTTAAGCCATGAAAGTGTTCTTAAGAAAGGTGAAAGATTTATACCATCTGAAGAGAAACCAGAGTTTTCTTAATAGAGTGATTGAATTTTACTAATTTTTTTAAGTATGGGAGGATTTTGTTATAAATCATTTAAACATTGATCATTTTCTATGACAAGACCTTTTGATTTGTCATTAACACATACAAACCTCCAAATGAATTTGTTTTGATAATTCAAAGGCATCACAAAGCTGCATCATTAGGCAGTTAACATTTTTTTTTGTCCCATCCTAACCTAAGTGTACCTAGTGCATCTTGAACTCCTTTAGTGTTCTTCTCATACATTCTAATTGGAAACTTCTGTGGTCAGCTCTCACTGGGGAGGTGGCATCCCACCTTCTGGCCTGCCTTGCTGTGATCATGGTCATGATCGCCGCTTGCTCCCTGGTGGTTGCCTCTTTCTCTCTGCTGCGGTTCCCTGTCTTCTGGGCACTTCTGAGTGACTGCTTATTTGAGTCCCACTTCAAATCACAGTTTCGGTAACTAAGACTAGATCTCTATTTCACTCAGAGAAATGTAGATGTAGGAAGCCTGGACTAACCACAAGTCCAGTCAGTGGCAGATCCCAGATCCATGTCCTGATCTGTGGCACCCTAGGTCAGGTGACCTTTCCACCTCCTCACCTGCCATCTCTACTGCTCATCTTTTTAAAAAAATTACTTTGTACACATTTATGTAACTTTGGGGGGGGTCCATTTTCACCCTTCCATATGTATACCTGCTTCACTGACCCTTCACCAGGACTCCCAGACCAGTGTTCTTCCCACTTACACTTCCCCCTCCCCCTTCCCGCCTCCCCACTATTCCCTCTGGGTACCAGCACATTTTTCAGAGTTGAGACTTGTTTTCACTGTGCTTTGCCAGTCTGTGTTCTTTGGTTATTTATATTCCACAAGTAAGTGAAATCATCTGGTAGCTGCCTTTCACTTTTCTGACTTGCTTCTCTTAGCATAATCATCTCAAGATTCATCTAGTTTGACCCAAAAGGCACTATTTCATCTTTTTATATAGCTACCTACCACTAGTCTTTTGAGGAGCTGTGTCCCTTCAGTATTGCAAATCTGAATTTTGTGCCAAGCTCACTCTCCCTTTCTCTCTTTTTCCCCCATTATCCTCACAAAAGCAGATTCCAATACTTAGGTTTACTACTCTATTTCTCCTTTGCTCATGTGAATCCTCTTGTATTCTATCCGTCCCCTGTCTCCTGTCTCCCTGTACATTGCCAGCTTATCCATCCTACAGGATCTCAAATCCACTTGTTCTGTGAAAGAAGAAAGAAAAGCCAACTTACCAGTACTGTTTACCTATTTATTCTAGTAGTTAAAAAAAATTTTTTTTTTTTTTGAGACTAGGTCTTGCTATTGCCCGTGGAACTGCAGGCTCACATTGCCTGGGGTACCACGGACTCAAGCAATCCCCAGCCTCAGCTTCCCAGGTAGCTGGATTACAGGCACACGCCACCACACCCAGCTATTTTTTGGGACTAGGTCTCGCTGTGTTGCCCCGAGTAGGACTCGAACCACAGTCCCTAGCCCCAGCCACTTCATAGGCTGAAGCTTACAGGCACAAGCCACCGTGCTCGGCTCTAGTAGTTAAATGTTAAACTGTAATTAAATTAGTTAAATGTTTATAGAATCAAATCTGCTGGAAGTGTGTCATTCCTCCTAAATAGTAGGTGTATGGCATTGACATGTATGCTGAGATCAGTGAGTGCAGGTGTATGTGTGTGAGCGTCCACGTACATGCGCTGCCCAGTGGTTCGTCTTGTGCATTCATAGACAAGATTCATCCGCTATCAAAGCTTGATAGTTAATGGCATCTCTAACAAATGTTCTGCCTTCTTTTTTTGTAGTGTATGTAAATACTGCCCTGGTGAACAAAATACAAATTCATTGCCAGAAATGTTGTCCAATTCATTGAAGCTTTTGATCTTTAGGCATTTTTGTTAATCAATAGGTTGTAAGGAATACCCTGTGTCATGTAACAATCAAAAAAATTCTTGATGGTCAAAGGATTCATCATGCCAAAAATGCCTTGGGAGCTGCTGGCTCTCCCACTCAATTGGCATTTCTGTATGCCTTTCATATGCTGGGTTATTTTATGTCTTGTTCTCAGTGCTCAGACTGTAAACCTTGTAGTGTGGTAGTGTGGAACCTTTGTCATACATACCCCTCAGGGTATTTGATTTAGTCCTTAGGGCCAATTGCCTCCTTCCCCCCTTCCCCCCCCACCCCCAGCTCTGCTTGCACCACTCTGATAATTTACTTTTTTGAATACCCTCTTGCTTCTCTTCCTTTGTTTTTACAAATGATCCCTAACCTTCCATAATTTCCATCAATGAGCTACAGCTACCTGCTGATCCTCAGCTTCATGTTCAGCAATGTCAGGCTAGACAGTGGGCAGGTACATAATAATTTCTTAGCTGTTTATTGAGGATTTTTGCCTGGTGTTACAGAAAATGTCTTAGGAATGCGTTCACTCATGTATGCCTTCAAAATAACTAGGTACTATTAGCCCCTCCATTTTGCAAGAGGATTAAATGGGAACTGGACTGAGGTAGGAGTCTGTCGGTCTGACTCCCAAGACTGTGCTCAGAGGCCGTCACTTGTGCCCCTGCTGAGGGTCTGACTGGTTGCTCCCCTCAGAAAATTTCTATTGGGGAAACAGTACCAGTGATAAGCAATAGTGTTTCAATGTGAATAATTTTATTCAGATATGTAAGTGTAAATATATGCATATGTAAACATAGGAGCTCTGAGGTAGAGGAACTCAAGAAGGACTAGTTGAACTAAGGTGGACTAAGCAGAAGACTGAAATACGGTAGTGGGGGAGAGGATTCAGGTTCTGGGAAGAGCAAAAGGCAGGCCCAAGTAATGGGTGTGTGCTTGTGGGACACGAGGGTTGGACTAGCTTAGTAGGAGGACAAGGTATCTCAGGGAAATGGGTCCCTACACCCAGAGGGGCTTACATCACACAGGTGGCCTGATGCATGACTGACCAACAAATCTGTGGAGTTTGGGGCAGGACTTGCCAGGATAAAGGTTCTGTTTGAAAGTCATGAGTTTGGCAGCAGAGGGCAGGTTCCCCATAGTGGCAATGAGTGTCTTCAGAGCCTTCTTCCCTACCCATGTGCCCTGGGACCTAGTGTCATCTGTTATGGTCTGGTCCCAGGCACATTTGTCTGTACAGAGGTCCCGTGTTGGTTTGTCAAACCAACCTGAAGTGGGAAGTGATAAAATATGGGGTGTGGAGATCCAACCAGAATTGACTTCTAGCCCTGTAGTTTATTAGCTGCACCCATTTCCTAGCCTTCCTTCGTCTCCTCCACCCATGCAATTCCCAGATAACACTGACTTGTCGGGTTGTTTTAGGATTGAAATGATATAGGTTCAGAAGCTGTTTGATCTAGGGGTTCTAATTTCTGGAGGTCAAGTGCCAGCTAGATCTCACTGTGTCAGTTGGGCCAGTTCCTTACCCTCTCTGTATCTCCTTACCTACAAAACCAGACTGATAATTGTACTCACCTCACCGTGAAAAGGATGGATGGCTAGATAGATAGCCCTAAAGCAATGCCTCACATGATAATAAATAAGTCATAATCAGTTAGTTATAGCTGCTATTGTTAGCAGTGTTATCATCACTGTCCCATTATTTGGTATGGACTAGGTATGAGACGAGAAAAGAAAGCCCCCAAATATGTGACACAGAACTATTGCTAATCACTTCGTGGAAATGTGTGCCTGAGGTGCTTCCTCGGCACTGAAATTATAACCATCTTCTGCCAATTTTAGGATCTTTTAGAGATTCCAGACTGAAATCCCTTAAAAAGCAAGTCATTGTTTCCTGACAGTAGAAGGGCGCTCACAATCACAACTTTTCTGAGCCACAAAAGTATTTCTCTTTTTTAAGTAAGAAGGGTGGGGAAGTGGGAGACTGCATGGACTTTCTTTGCCAGAGGGTCCTCCCTGAGTCAGAGGACCCTGTCATAGCCAATGGGAGATACCTACCTGCACAGGCAGTCAGCTGGTGGTGCTGCCAGGGGCTGAGCACACTGAGGTGAGCCCTGCACCTACTGTCTGCTCCGTTAGCAGACGTAGTTTTGTTTTGCGATGTTTTCTTCGCCGCCCAGATCTAGACCAGCCACAACTAGCTTCAGGGGTGCGGTTACATGTAGCAGCCAAGGCCAGCACCTTCTGCCTGCTGCCGTCAAATTCCCCCAACACCCATAGTTGAACCAGCAACTGTATTTGAGTCTTGAGTTTTTCTGTGTGGAGCAATTCTATTCTTTTCTTCTTTCTTTCTTTTCTTTTTTTTTTTTTTTTAACAAAACTCAAATCTTTGGACCTTGTCCTTTGTAGATGAAGTGATAGTTGCTTTCTCAGGACTGGTTCATACCAGAAACCAGCTGCTTTTAAACTGCTGCAGATCTTTAAAGGGACAGCTTATTTGTGTATCAAATTCCCTGCACAGAACCTAGTTATCAGAGGGTCCTAGTTGAGGATGATGGCAGACTTGAGGGTGGGTGACAGCTGCCAGAGGTGTATGAATTTGGTTTTAAGACTTTAATCTCAAGTACGGTCAAAGTCTTGCGATGCTAATCCTTCTGACTCCTTCCCCACCCTGTTATAGTTGGTTCTAAGTGTGGACATGCACTGTGTACAAAGACGGTGAACAAGACCCAAATGGGCAGATGATCAAACAAAAGTCCGAAATCATTATTGGGGCCTCTGTCTCTGGCAGCAGTGTCCTACGTGGAGCAATGTCCTGGGTTAGCAGTTATTTTGTAAATGGCAGAGAGGCTGACTTGTGCATGTTTGACCTCGACCATGCAAGATAAAAATGCAATCAGAAGGGTGTGATTGGGGTGGGGGGTGCTGCTGGAGGAGGCTGGGTGCTGAGGAACACAGAGTGACAGAATGATAGCAACGAGTTGGCCTCCCTCCAGTCTGCCTGCCTTGGATTTTGCATTGGAGCTGAGGAGGAGAGGCTGAATTTTTGGAATATTGACTGGCTACTGTTTCCTTCTGATTAGAACATAGAATTACTAATTTCAATAGCAAAACCCTTTTGCATTTTGAATACTTATAACGTAGATGAAAGTTCAGCATCAACCAGACCCCTCTGCTTTTGGAAAAGAGATAGATGGAAGTGTCTGTTAGTGTCCTGCCATTGCATTTACAAATCTGAAGGGCTCAGTTGTTGCCATATGTGACAGGCAAGGGTAGAGACTAGGTTTTTAAAATATGTTCTTAGGACCTTGCACAGATCGTACCCTCAGGTGGTTGCCCAGTGGGTTAAGGAACACCTGACCTTGAGAGGCTGAGGTTCAGTCTGTCACACATTGTTTGGGAGTGGGCTAGGGTGGGGCAGGGCAGAGGAGATGTTTGTGGCTTCCTCAGTGTTGGTGGCTGTTTCTTTAGTGGAGTCTGACTTGTCACGTTTATGGTGACTCCCGAGGTTCATGGGGTGCTTTGAGAGTAGGAGGGGGCTCAGAAGAGTGGAAAGTTGTTGTTGGTGCCAGGGACCTCAGAGTTACCTTCAGGCCTTACTTGCACCCACAGAAGAACAAAGGTGCTTGGCCATTGCAGGTAAGGAATGGGGGAAGTTAGGCTCATCACATGTCAGTAGCTGTCCTGCCTTAATGCTTGAGAGAATTTAGATCCCCACCATTTATATAAAATACAGGGTGCAGAATAATTGCCATGAAGGAATGAAGATGCCTGTTACTTCATCTCATACACATGTCCCTCAGAGTCTTTCCTTAAACGTCTTTTCCTCAGCAAAGTTATAAAGTTAAGCTATTGATTGGAGTACAGACATATTTATCAGTATTCCCAACTCTGAACAGATAACAGATAACAAAGCTAGTCTATGTATTCTTTCTTAACAATGTCTCTGCATATTGCTTATCCCCAGCACCTAAAACTAGACCTGTTATATTTGGTGCTCAGTATTTGTTGAAAGAATATTTATAACGTAGATGCGAGTTCAACATTGACCAGACCCCTATGCCTTTGGAAAAGAGATAGATGGAAGTGTCTGTTAGTGTCCTGCCGTTGCATTTACAAATCTGAAGGGCTCAGTTGTTGCCATATGTGACAGGCAAGGGTAGAGACTAGGTTTTTAAAATATGCCCTTTCTAAATTCTGCTTCCTGTTGCCACATATTAATCTGGTCCCTGTATCTCATGTCTAGGGGATCACGGGGGCCTCCTGTCAATGCCTCATTGCAGTTCTATCTTCCTTGGGTCCACCCTCCTGGCCAGACCATTCTCTTTCAAAGGCTGGGCTGTTCTTCCCTACATCCCAAATCAGCTCTCCTACTGGCTTTGAAAGTCCACCGGGAGCTGCCTACTTGCCTAACACCACTTCTTACCCTCCTCCCAGTGCTCTCCTATCCTGCCCTCACTGGACTGTCTATATCTCCCTATACTGGGTCTGTATCCAAAGGACCCCCCTCTTCCCTACTTACCAAATCCTACTCCTCTGTGCAGTGATAGCCTGGCTATATAGTGTAGGAACTGTTTGCTATCACTCTTCAGTTGTTTCCCTGATGGGACTGTAAGTTTCCTGTGGGGATGTTATCTCCTGTGTGGTCATCATAAGTTGGCTGCTTTGGCATCGGGCAGCAAAGCATTTGATTGACAGAGTAACCACTCTCTTACAGTCCTTGGCCTGGAAAATGATCAATAAGAGGCACATTCTTACCTTTGCCCATTTTGATTTCTTTTTTTTCTGTAGGACATAGGTCATATGGATTTGGCTAGGAAAAGAAACCCCAGATAGTTTTTAAAGATGAATTTCACAGAAACACAAAATTCTCCTTTACTCTAGATGGGTGATGTGATGGTAGTGGCTGGGGTATATGTGGTGTGGGGTTGGGAGGCCTTCAACAGGATGTGCTCTAGAACAGCCTGAGGGCAGGCACCACTCAGGGTGGCCTTGGGGGTGCAGACCCTCCAAGATCTCCTGCTTTCCCTTTCATCTCCTGTTCTCAAACATGCACCCCAAGTTGGAGATATGATTGCCTCCCTGGTATAGCGCACAGTGGGGCGTCAACTCAGACAGTTGGTGTGTGAACTAAGGATATGGGCTTTCACTTTATCAGGAGCCCCGTGGAACTGTTTTAGGCCTGCTCAGGCGTGATAAGGAGCTTCTGTGAGGAGTCCACATGCTCATCCACTCAAGGAAGGATCCTGGGGCCAGGAGTGTAGGAAGCAGACTTGGGGTGAGGAGCTGGGAATGGATCAAGGACCTCCGCCTGGTAACCATCTTCCCCAGGGACTGACACTCTTGCAGGGAGAGTGATGTATGCTGTTGGACTCATTCCCCTACCTTCTCTAAGACCACACAGGAAGGAGGTTCATGCATTTGTTCCTTGGTTAGTTCTTCTTTTTTCTTTTTATTTCTGTCAGTCTAAAATTTTGGGGTTCTCTTTTTAGTCTTATGCTCATATTTAATACATCCTGTAACTCCCACCTCATATTTTGATTCAGAATCTATGACCTACACTGATATTTTGACAGGCCAAAGCAGCATCATGCTCCCATTCTTGGACCCGTACATCTGCTGTCTACACAGCAGTCATCATGGTGCTGTTCACATCTGGCTGCTCTCTTGCCATTCTTCTCACCACCTGAGCAGTGCTTCCACATTGCACCCTGATTAAAGCTGACCACCCCCAGCGCTCCCTGTCTTTCCACAATTGTTCTTCTCTCATAGTGTGTTCTCCTTCCTCAGCCTGCATTTCTTCTGCTATGATAGTGTTTGCTTGTATGTCGTCTGCCACCCCAACTAGAAAGACAGCTCAGGAGGACGGGACTTTCTGATTGTTTTGCTCACTGTTCAGTCCCCATTACCAGGAATCTAGGGGGCAAACAGTCATTATTTACTGTTTTCATTTATTCTGCATCTCTGTGTACCAGGAACCAGATTCTCTCACCCCTGGTAGTAAGACATGATCTGCTGCCCTCTGGAGAGCTCACTGCCTAGTGAGGAATGAAGGTAGTGTCCAAAGAGCAGCTGAAGGGGGTGCCTTAGGGGCTAATAAGCTTGTGTGAATGAGGAGGGAACTAACCTTGTGGGGCAAGGTAGCCACGGTCCTGTGTCACTCTCTTTATCTTTCCAAGGAGCCTTCATGAGAATTAACAACTTCATTTGTCAATCAGTCAGTCAGCACATGTTAAAGGCTTGTTTTTGCACATAAAGTACACTTCCAGGTACTGGGATACTACTGGATTTTTGAAGACAAGGTAGTAGGCGTTAGAATTTTTTCATCTTCACTCCAATTGAGTCTCATTCCTTTAACCTTCCCTTATAAGGTCTGCCTTCCAGCAGTTAATCTTTTTTTTTTTCTCCTGTACCCTTTCCATTACTACCCCCCTCCTGTATTTATCTTTGTTTTCCTGTCCTAGAAAAACCAGGGGGAATTTATTTCCTTAGCCTACCTAATGCTTACGAGCAAAACAACCCTGCTCCCTTCCTCCCTTTTCCAAACTTAGGCAATCTCTGTAAATCACCCTTGCTGCCAGCTGCATCTGGCACCATGCTTTGCACTCGGCCAGCTCCCATCAAGTCCTTTCTGCAGTCAGCTCTGGCCCTGCTGGCCTCTGTGTGGGGCTGATGTGGTCCAGCCATGTCAGTTCGACATGACCTGTGGAGGGTTTTCTTTGACTTTTGGGGGTAGAGAAGGGCCTTGGTTCCAGCTTCCACAGGAGAGGAGACAGGGAGAGCTGCTGCCTTGGCAGGAGAGGCTACATTGGAGGAAGGGCAGAGCCACGCAGTAGTTACTTTCTTTTTTTCTCAGTACCACTGGCCATGTGCCATCATCATCACTATCACCACAAGAGTACACAGGTGAATTTAGGCATTTGCCTTTGAGGACCGTAACAGTAACAAGCCTGAGGACCCAGCCCCAGTGGGGACAAGCCTGAGTGGTGAGTTAATAAACCAAAGACTGAACTAAGCTTTGCTTAGCTTTCCTAGTAGGACCTTCCTACAGGAAGCGTAGAAGATAAGCTATCCTAACAATGTTAGCAGTTGATTGCAGTGGGGTTTGTCTTTTGGTCATTGGGAAAAATCCACAGGTTTGTGTTATCCAGGGTCCTCTGAAGAAGTCATATCACACCACCTCACTGCATCAGTTTATCCTGAGATTTCAACTGTAACTGTGGAACATTTAATTTCTTGAGGATGAGCCTCCCTTCCTCTAAACTCCCCGAGAAAAATTCTGCTCTTTAATTAGTAGCAGGACTTGCTTCTTCAGAAACTGCAACCCAAGCTGTTTTCTATAAACAGGCATCCACTGAGGCGCTGCCGTGGTGGAAGCTGTCCGGTCCCCAAGTAAGACATTGTACCATTTTAACTCCTTCAGAGCTGCTCTTAGTCCACAAAGTCTTCTGTTACAGTGAGTCGATCAGTCAGACTAGTGTGGGTTGGAAATTACAGAATGCAGCTTCAATGAGAAAGCTTTTCTTCTTTATGGAGAAGAAGCTGAGAGGTGAGAAGTGCAGAGCGGGCAAGGCCAGCCCTGTGGCTGGCAAGACTTGGGTTCCTTCTCACTGTACAGGAGTTCTGGCCCTGTTACTTATCCAGTGCTCCTCTCTATTGACAGGTGAGAGTCTGACTCACTCCCCCAGCAGGTACATCATGCCCTCCATCAGGTTACCTCATGTCAGACATCACTTGGGGACCCCAGCTCTTGTATTTCTGTTTCTAGGGAAAACACGGGAGGCCAAAAGCTGCTCTCCCGTGTGAGACAGTTCCTTTAAAGGAGTCTCTCTGGAAGGCTCGTGCACTTGTGCTTACATCTCACCAACAGGCTCTTAGGAAACATGGGCACAGCTGGCTTCAAAGAACTGGGATGTGTAGTTTTGGAACTGAACACATTGTTGGCCCAGTGAAATGGGATAGTTAGTGTTTCTGACTTCTTTGCTGTAGTCGTTGTGTCTCATAAATACTTCCTGCTTCATGTGAGTCCATCTTCCTGCCCTGTCTCCTGGCAGGAAGAGCTGGGCATATACACCTAGTCATCTCCTTTCCAGATCTTCACAGGCTGGCCTTGCATATCTCCTTTCAGTTAAATGATAACTGGAGAGGGTTGCATGGAAGCCTCATGGGTTGGAGTGTGCATGTGTTTCTGTGGGTGCCATCTTGGTCGACAGAGGCCTGGGCATACCGGTGGGTTACTGTTCTGAAGTGTTTGAGCTCTACCTTCACTCCCCTTCTCTGAATCCTGTTTTGCTCAGAAGTTGTGATCTTGGTGTGCAGCTGATTAGCCCCATTGCTCACTTACCGTCACAGAACCTCAGGGGAGCGGGTGGTAGGTGAGCATGCAGCAGCGCTGGTGGTTTAAGTCAGTGACTTCTGTGTGAGACACTGACTTCTTCATCACTTCTTTTTTCTCCTTCTGCCCCTTCTGCACATAGGCACTCACCAACTCCACTTACGGTCTGAGATTTTTCTGGTTTATATTTAAAAATCTGAAATTCCTAAGCTCTCTGAACCCAAATCCTTTCAAAAACCAGGATCCTTGACTCAGCTCAGTGGGTGAGAGTTTAGATCTCTTCCAGTTCAAATCCTCAGCCATGCTGGTGTCAGCTTGGGACTTTGCAGACATGAGATCTGTTTCCATCTCCCTGGCTGAAAGTTGTCCAGGAAATTGTCATTGACACTTTGCAATGCATAGCAAATGGAACTGTCAGGAGAAGCATGGGCTTCATCTTAGAAAACATTTTTTCCCATTGGTGGCTTAAGAAGGTTTTAATTTACAAGAATTATATTAATACATTACAAGATGATGGTAGGTGGGAATAAGAGTGTGAGTTCAGGAGACAGCATTGGCTCTCAGATTTTAATTGATTCTCAGCTGGGAGTCTTTGTAGGTGCCGTCTGCTTCCCCTGCTGCACACAGCTTCTTCCAGTGCTGAGTCGGCCTGGGGTGAGACTGATTGTCTGCCAGCTCCTCAGTGTGCTGATAGTCACATCTTCTCCCTAGGGGAAGGGGACAGAAGGAAAGTTCCCTAGGCACAAGGAAATAAATGGATTTGGAATTCATAGGAACAAATGGCATTAGGGATGGGCCAAATCAGGGAAATTTTTGAGGAGTAGGACATGGAAAAGGAGCTGATTATAGCTAATGGCGACCATCTATTAAGAGCTTACAGTGTGCTAGGTCCTTTCAGCGGCTAAATGCATTCACATTTAATCCTTACAAGAATCCTGTGATGTGGCTATTGAATGCCAAGAGGTTGGGTAAGATGATCACACAATACACAGGAAAACCAGAATTTGAATCTAATTCTATTTGACTTAAAACCCGTGTCCTTAACATTACTGGAGTTCTGGCTGGGCAAGGTGGCTCGTGCCTGTAAGCTTCAGCCTATGAAGCCGCCGGGACTAGGGGTTGCGGTTCGAGTCCCCCCTAGGGCCCGTAGCGAGACCCGGTTTCAAAAAAATACAGCTGGACATGGTGGCTTGCACCTGTAATCCCAGCTACCTGGGAAACTGAGGCTGGGGATTGCTTGAGTCTGTGGTACCCTGGGCAGTGTGAGCCTGCAGTTCCATGGGCAAAAATAGCAAGACCTAGTCTCAAAAAACAAACAAACAAACAACAACAACAAAAAAACAAACATTGCTGTAGTTCTGCTTCTCCTTTATTTTGTTCATTCATAGTGTTTGAGTGGCTGTTGTGTTCTAGGTACAGTTCTAGGTGCTTGATACAATAGCAGTGAGCCAACCGATAAAAACCATTACCACTGTGGAGCTTATATTACAGCAAGGGGTAATTTTCTGCTTTCTTTCAGTTTCCTTTATGATATCTTTCTAACTCTTTATTTTATATAAAGATCATACTTCTTCCACGGAGTGTTCCTTAAATAACTCTTCTTTTTTTCATGTACTAGAAGGGTTTGTTGAATATTGGGATTTTGACCCCTCACCCTCTTCCCCCACCCTTTGCTATCCTATCTGGTCATCAGGGCAGCTAAGATACAGTGTCTTATGGGGGCAGTGCGGGTAAGGGTGTCAGGAGTTCAGCCATTCCTGGAATCCAGCCTTGTCTGTCGGATCATTTTCCTTCTTCCTCAGGGGTGGCACTCATGGTTTGCATGAAGCTGCTTTGAATTGCCCCCAAGCCCAGGTTGTTTTGAGATCAAGAGTGAAGGTCAAGAAATGAGTGATACTTGTAGACATCTACCTAAAAATATTAAGAATTCCAATTCAAGAGAAAACATGCACTCCCTTATTTATTGCAGCACTATTTACAATAGACAGACTATGGAAACAACCTAAGTGCCCAAAACAGATGAGTGGATTAAGATGATATGATATATGAAACAGTGGAATATTACTCAGCAATCAAAAAAGACAAACTCATTCCCATTGTGGCAACATCAATGGAGCTGAAGAAATGTTAAGTGAAATGTTGGAAGGAGAAAGAAAAATACCAAATGGTTTCACCTAAATGTGGGATAAACAGAAACAAGCTTAAAAACCAACCCTTAAAAGATGACTGTAGAACTAGAGGAATCAGAAGGGAAAGGAGTGAGAAAGGGGTAAGAACAGAAGGAAGGGAGAGCAGTAGACTTTGGCGGTGGACTGTGGTTGATTTGATGGTGGGTGCTCTACAGTAGCAATATCTGGGGGTCTGGAAGATCTTATACTTCCAAAATACCAACAATAGGGGTGGAAGGTATGAAAAAACAAGCAAAATACCAACAGTAATATAAGCCAATGTTATCTCAGGGAAAAAATTAATTTAAAAAATGAAATAAATGAATGATAATGTTGCTTTCTATTCTGAGCTATCGACAGGGTTGGTTTCAGAAAGGTTGTCCTATTCATTTTCTTTTAGTTTGTCAATTTCTTTTTCCTCTCCCCCTTCCTCATCCCTCTTCTCCCCTCCGGAGTGTGGTACGGTACTTATGGATATGAGAGAGAGAGAGAGACAGAGACAGAGAGAGACAGAGAGAGAGAGACAGAGAGAGAGAGACAGAGAGAGAGAGAGAATCTGCCCTCTCTCTGTTCAGGCTCAGATCTGGAGATGGTTTCCTTTTGATTCCAAGGAAAGAAGAGGGGAGATGTCAGGAGACCACTTCCTCTAGAAACAGCTGCCTTCAGAGGCTGAAGCACATATTCATCTTGTGCTCGAGTCACCTTTGAAGGGTTTTGAATTTGACATTCCCATCAGCTGGTGTCAGGAGTGGAAGATAGACCCAGCTCCACCGTCAGCTCATCAGTAGGCTTTGTTTGGTGTCTGCTCACTGGAGCATGTACATGGGTCACAGCCTTCCTCTGTCGCGGTAGACATTAGCTTCTCTTCAGGGGCATCACGAGCCACCCTGAGCCTGCGCCTCAGACTCTCTGGAACTTGCCAGCCTGTGGGTAGACCTCTCCCACCATGCCCCCATGCCCCCTACCCCTACCTTAACAGCAAATCACAAAAGCTCAGATTTTTGCAGTGTATGGTTGGCCATTGAATCTCTTCTTTTTATTTGATATTTTCCTCTTTATGCTTCCTTTGCTCAAGAAGCACCCAGGTTGGCTTCCTTGTGTCTCTTTAATTCCAGAACTATAGCAAGTTTGAAAAGACTGTGAGAGTGGAATGTGGTGGAAGATTAAGGAAGAGGCATGCTGCCTTGGCATGTCAGAGCTGGCTGTTTACTCCAAAGACTTATTATTATCTAGATGCTGAGATTTCCTTGGTGGTGCCATAAGGAAATGAAAACGGGATTGTTGAATGGTCTGACGAGGTGAATTTGGGTACTGGGGAGACTGGGGACTTACCGACCCTCAGTAAGAGCAGCTTTTTACCTATTCTAGATCTCAAGGCCTGACTGCTCACCAAAGGTTTAATGACTTAGTTAGCCCAGCCCTAGCCCTGTCTCTTTACAGAAATGGAATCTGAATTTCTACTCAGACAAGTAATCATCCCAGGCTGTGTCGTCTAGTCTACCATCAGGTAGCAGTGGGGTCTTCCCATCTGCCCGGTCTACTCTGCTCTGGGTTTTCCTGGGTCACAGAATGTAAGTGGAATTCTAAGTGATTTGACTCTTGGAGGGTACCTTTAGGAGCTGTCAAATGCTGATTCTCTAGAGGGGAATGAGCTGATTGTGCTCTTATTTTCCCACACTGGGAGCACATTTACCTCACTGGCCACCTTCAGTAGCCATTTCATTCCTTCACAGCCTTGTGCAAGCAGTTTGTCTGTGAGCATGTCCGTGGTTTCTCCATTGTGCTTTGAATTTTTCCATTCGTGAAAGGAATAATAAATACTAGATATGTAAAGCAGAAAGGAAGTGTCATAAAGGGCCTCTCTTATTTCTAGACTCATTAAGAGCCAGGGATTATGTTTTCACAGTACTTGACAGCTTATGAAACATTTTCACACACATTGCCAAATTTGATCCATACCAATAATGTAGAGCCAGATATGCGGATAGGAATTCCCAGCCTGTAAATGTGAAAATGGATTGAGGTAGGATGGTGTAGCCTGCTGCGTGATGGATCCTTGAGTCGGGTTCCTGTTCCTGACCCTGAATCCAGTCTCCCAAAGCACAGCATGTACTGCAGGACTATCAGGGCAACATTCCCCTGCATCTGGGCTCTCACTGCTGTTTGCTGAGGGACTTATTGGAAAAGGGCAGTACCACTGTGTCTGTGACAGCAGAGGAAGTGACCCCGCCAGGAAGCTGGGCCACATCACCAGATGGCACAGTTGCCGAGACCACTCTTCTGGCGCTTCTCTCCTGGGAGCCCCCTGTAAGGAGTTCAGCACAGTGGGATTTCCTTTCCTGTTCATTATGGGATGCTAAGGAATTTTTTAAAATGTCTGAAACAGTCTTTGGCTAGTGGCTGGGTGTGTGCCAGAGTTCATGGCTTTAAACTTTGAAACAACTCCCTGCAGTTAAGCACCCAGGACTGCCTTCTGCAAGGTGTTTTGCCCTGGGTTTGACCCCTCTTTAGGGCATCCTGAAGTTATTCCCTACCTCAGACTTACCCGGCCAGTCAGTAAGAAGCCAGGGTTCTTCAAAGGGAAAACTCGTAATTCTTTGGCAATCAAATGGTGATACAGTTTAAGCATATTTGTGTCTTTTTTCAAACAGACAAGTATGCTCTAAATGACCTTTGTGTCTGTGTTTCTCCTTTGCCCCCCACCCAGACCTACCAAGTTGGAATCTGCATCAAAACAGGATCCCAGGTGATTTGTGTATGCACAGAGAAACACTTGCTTATAGGCCTACCTCATGTTGTATATATTTATCACCTTTTATATTAATTAGGTGTCTCACTGTTTCTTCTTTCGTTTTACAAATTCACTTTTTTCGTGATACCTAATGCAAGTTCAGCACAGAGCCAGCAAAAGTCAGTATCTGTGTAGCTTGATAGGCAGTTGCATTTATTAAAAAGTTTGTCAAGCCGGGTGTAGTGGTGTGCACCTGTAATCCAGCTACCTGGGAGGCTGAAGCTAGGGATCACTTGAGTCCACGGGTTCCTCACTTCCCTGGACAACATAGCAAGATCTAATCTCAGAAAAAAAAAAGTTTGTCAGAGCATGTTGTAGGAGAGATGTGAAGTACATACTTTCAAGAATTTATTGCTAAAAGGGTGAGGAAAAGTGAGCGGACACAGTAAATTAGAATCCACTGACTGAAACAAAGTTTGTGGAGGGGGAGGTAGGCATTGGAACCAGTCACCCCTCCAACCCTTGGTGGGTAAATTCTCCCAGCTCCTCTGTGTGCTGTCAGTGTGTGACCTTGGGGGAGCTGGCTATCCACTCTGCACGTAATTTAATTGCCTGACTGCTAAAGTGAGGATAACAGTGTTATTCTGAAGATAATGTTGGTGAAGCATGTACTAAAGTGTTTGGCCCATAAATGCTAGTGGTACTAGATGCTGTGAAATGAATGTGTTCATGGGCTTAGCCATAGGGAGCATTTCTTCTTAAAATTATTTAAATTAGCTTCTTGTTCATCTTTGAGATACCTTTGACTTGATAAAAGGAATAAAATAGAGATACCTTCTACCCTCCTCATGTTATTTCATGATTTCCAGGAGGGATCATAAACTCCTAAGGAACAAAGTCCCTGTCATATGTATTCAGTTTCCCCAGGAACACCTCCAGGAGGAATGTCAGGTATCAAATGCTATTTGGCTGTGTGAGGACACAGGAAGAGCCGGAGCTCTGTGGAGGGTGCATACTGCTGCCTTGGGACCTGCGTCCACCCTACCCTCTTCCCCACCGCCGGGCATTTACACAGCTATGCATGAGTGCACAACACAGATCACTGAGAGGTGGAATCTGACCTAAGTAACTACTCTGGGAGCTCTCAGGAATATGGCTAGAAAGACAGCAAGATTGTGACTAGACAATGGAGGCATCTTCCCCTCATCTCTTGCACTTCTGCTGCCTGGGGAGCTGCTTACAGAAGATTGGTGTGCGTGTAGAAAAATAGTACTGCTGGTTTTTAATTCCCGTGTCAACTGGACAGGAGGCCTTGGCAAACCGCAGAATGCTTTCTTCAGTGGCAGGTGGCAGGAGGAGATGGGTGTTACAGGAATCTGGTAGATCAGCTTGGGACTTGTGCATATACTTTGTTGAAGCAGAAGCTTGAGAACCTACAGACTTGAAAGCTTGTATCCTAGATCTACACTGATACTGCTTTTTACTTCATACTTTCTGTTGTTGGACGCGGGGTTATGTGTCTGGAGGAGGCACAGTATGTGTGCATGGATTCACAAATGTTGACTTCTAGTTCTTTGACAATGAGGATCGTTAAATTAACCAGTTAAATTAACCTTCATTTCCTTTGCTCTTGATTTAAAAGAGTATATGTTTTACTTTATGTATTAGATCTGTCTTACTTATGTCTGACTCTTGAGGTAAGTCATTACAGTTCTTAAACTCTTGAGGGGCTTGAAGCTTCTTCCAATACTTAAATTTTTATAGTGACAAGTCAGTGAAAAACCAGAATTAAGGGACTTCACTTTTCAGTTCATGGTGGTGATTGCATAACATCTGCATGCATGTGATACAAAGTATGAGGTTTAGTAGCAGGGCCTTAGCTTGGAGTTTAGACTGAGGCAGATGTTACAATGTTGTTTTCTTCATTCCTGAAAGGATCTGTTTCCTCTGAAGCACCTGCTGGCTGGCCACTCAAGGGAGGGATAGCTATGCGGTGGGCGGCCCTGCTTCTTCAGGTGGGGTAGCTGACTTGGCTGGTTCAGCTTGGCCTGGGGTTGCAGGCTGTAGAACTAAAGTGTGTGGTAGCGGTGGAATTGTCTGAGAGAACAAAGAGCCAAAGGTGTGCCAACCCAGCCTAGTGGCTCACCACCTCTGCCACAGTCTGGTGGACGACAACAGTTTATGTACAGAGTTCTACTTCCAAATTCACATTCTACTATCTTCATTATTTAAAATAAGTCTTTCCTCCCGCTTTTACTCCAGGCTCCTCGGTCTGCAGCCTTTGAAGTCCTAAGTGTGGAGAGGCAAAGGGCTCTGCAAGTTCCTGTTCTCCAGCCAGAGCAGCTTGCTGGAGAGCAGAGGGAGGGCCGGTCCCTGGGGAAGAGGGCAGGAAGGCCCAGAGGCTAAAAATAGTCAGCTCCTCAGAACCTGCTCACCGCTCTCAGGTCAGACTGGGTCTGTGCTGGCCCAGCTGGGAGTACCGCGTGTCTTGGAATAAAGGAGAGAAAACAAATCAACTCTTATTAAAAGGTGGGAAGTAACCACCACCACCACAAAATAAGCTTTTACTGTGTGTTCTAGATAAGAGGCGTGTTCCCAATGGCCTGGTAGTGTGGGGTGTGTGTCCGCATCTACAAGGCACAGAGGTGGTTCAGTCTGTCAGGTGCTGAGACTTTTGGAAACTGTGGGTAGGTATTCTCACAGAGGCTTCCCCTAGAGAGCTTTCATACCTAGAAAGGTGTGTCCCACTTACAGGGCAGCTCTTCTTTGACTGGAATACACCCTCCCCCCCTTGCCCCCCAGGGTCATACTGTACAGGAAGTCCACAGCCTGGGTCACACTTGCAGAGGGCTGGGAAAGCCAGCTGTGCCAGTTATTCTGAGAGGACCTGCAGGCTGCCTTTTTACCCCTTTTTCTGTTCTTTTAAAAAATAGTGGTTTTTCTCCCTCTGCCAGCCACAACAAAATGAAATCTTCCCTGGTCTCCCAGATTGTGGGCAGACTGTGTGGGGCTGTTGCTGAGTAAAGCTGAAGCCTGCACGCCCCCAGGACAGGCACAGGGAACTCCAGGGATTTGAGATGCTTTTAGGTTCTTTTATATCTGTTTCCTCGTCCTCCTAATATTTAGTCTCCCGTTTTTACCAGGAGTGATTTTCTGTCCTCACTTTCAGACTAGATTTGGAGCAATGTAGTCAGGTTCTTGCTTGTATCTCCCTCTGGGCTTGTTTCTGTCTTTTCCTGTAATCGGAGAAAACGTCTGTGCTCTTAAGCAAACTGCCCCCAGCTTTGAGCAACCCTGACGTGGCTCATGGCCGGACCATCCTCCGTACTGAGTGATAGCGAGTCCTCACAGTGCGTGGCCTTTATGACTCATTTTATTCCTTTTATATTGGTCAGCTGGCTAAATATAGCCTCTTCTTTCTCTCAACTCTTCCTTCTCCCATCTTTGGGCAGAAAGAAAGCCTGGTCTGTGGTCTTGGATGCGGTGGGCTGGGCTCGAAAGGCATCCTTGGGTGGGTGGCAGAGCACATGTGGAACTGGTGCCCAGTGATGCTACCAGCAGGCGGGAGTGGAAAAGGGGGACCTGCTGCTCTCCCAGAGCTCCGTTCTCTCTTTGGGCAGTGGGGTCCTTGACCACCAACTCTCAAGGAGTAGCTTCTCTGGTAGAAGAAACAGTTTGTCTTGTGAATCTTGTTGCTGTTCTATTTGGGGAGAGGGATTATAAGTGCTTAAGGATCTTAGTTGGTGCCATTGTTTTGGCTTTTTCCCCCGTAACAGGTGTTTATCCTCCTCACAGGGCCCGTGTTGGCAAGAGGTGCTCAGAGGGCCCACTGCAGATTAGTGAGCCAAAGACCCAGCCTCAGATCTGGCCAGGGTGGACGTGGGTACGAACCAGCACCCCAGGTGTCTCCTGAGCCTGGGTTTGTGTGAACATGAGTGGATGAGGGGACAGACTTATCTGTTCTGGGATAGTTTTAAGACATAGACTTTCACCCGGCAGTGAACTCACTCTACAGGCTTAGCTGCACCAGAAGAGAAAATATGGAGACAGATGGCACTTCAGCCCTGCACCAGAGAAACAGCTCTTGGCAGAAGGTGAAGATCAAAATGGCAGTGTGAGAGAAGAGCTGAATGTTCTCCCCTGGAAGAATTACAGCTGACAGCCATCAGCTTGAGAGGGTTAGATTAAGTCTAGCCTGAAGTTACAATTGGCTCATATTTATTGACTTAATCTGAAAATTTTACATCTAGTGATACTACTAAAAAAATAAAGTCTCACTGCTCATACCCTTTCATATTTAAAGACATTATTAAAGACATATTTAAAGACATTATTCATATTAAAGACATCGGATAGTCATTGTTATAAGAATTAAGAACTCAGAGGTGTGCAATGATCATATCACAAGTAAATTAAACCGTGTTTTCGGGAACTGTCCCGTCTCACGCCAGCATGGCATGCCCTAGTCCCAGAAGGCTGAAGACCAGCAGCCCATGAGTCTCTCAGCATGTTCGGCTGCACTTTATTTTCATTTAAATATGCAGCTTCTCCTACATACTTCTCATACCAGTCTCTGAACTAGTGTAGTGCCGATTTCTTTAAACCTGGTGGCCTTGGCCTTTCCTCAGAGTTGAGTGCCTGTCTCTGCCACCCGACTCTGCCTGGCGGCCCTGCTAGTAGGTTCCCAGGAGAGCTGGCACACATGGTTGCCAGGGCGAACTTTGCATGGAATGCTGCCCTCGTGCCATTAGCAAAGCGGAGGCTGGCTCGGCCCTGCTCACCCTGCCTCCGACTTTATTGTTTGGGTCTTAGTGTAATAATATGCTTCAACAGGCGGGGAGACCACATTAGCCTAGCCTGCAGTTGTAAACAATATTTGCTCTGTGCATTTTTCTCGTTCACCCCTGCTCCCCTGAAGCACTGTGCCCTCTGACATTGCCACCCCCTCTCTCCTTGCATATTCTAACCTTGGCTAAACAGCTTCATTCATAATATGGTCAATGTTTTCTGGGAGGGAAGTGAACTGAAAATAACTAAATTCCAAGAATCTCTCGCTGTTATGCACAAATGAAGCTGTTTCATTTCTGGGTAGAGATTTCAATTAATGCCTGAATAATTGAAGTATTTTCCTTTTATTCCTTACCCCACTAACTGCTTTGGAACACTGTTTGACAACATATATACACGTGCTCAGGTAACAGGGACCATCTTTCCTAAAACATACAAATGTTTCCTTGTCAGAGGTTCGCCAGGAGATGCCATTCAGTGCCTCACAGAACAAAGGCTTGTATACTCTCATCCTCAGCAGGAGTGGGGGGTGAGACAGGGACACAGACAGGTATATATGGTCTGTAGCTTTCAATTAGGGAATTTGTTCTGTCTTTTGTCCATAGAAAAGCACCCCTCTCCATAGCTTTACTTCTCACATTCCTCTGTTGTTTAACACTAAAACAGAATAAAAGCAAACCCTACCTCACACCTGCATTTCCCTTTGCAGTTTGACAGCTGCGGTGACTGGTTTCGTGGGCAACCTGCTCCACTTTCTTTGTGTTGATTGGTGGCTGATGATGTCATAGTATAAAACTCAAATGGATTGTTTTCTCCATGGACTGGCCCCCACAAGCAGATGGCGAAAAGCCTTTTTTTTTTTTTTTTTTTTTTTTTTGGCTCTCCTCTGATTAATGCTCTCAAACAAGGTGGACAAAGGTAGGAGCAAATCGGTGACAGCAGATTGCTTTGATTTAGTCATTAAGCTCAGTTGTAGACATCTAGGATGGAGAGACTTCTCATTTATGGAAAGAGTCTTTGTTTTGTTTTGTTTGTTTTTTAGTATAGTATTCTTTACACTGAAGAGTTTTATTCTTTCTGCATTAGTCTCTGTTAAGAGAGAAACCTTTTCAAAGAACTTATATTTTACTGGTCCAAGAAAGGGGACATAAGAAATTGGGAAAAAATTCACTTGATTCCTCAGAGCTTGGGAACTCTTGTGGTTAGTATATTTTCATCATAGAGGTAAACTTAGGTATATAAGGAGAACTGTAATAGTGATAACCTTAGTACAGTAAGGGAGTGGTACAAGCTCAGAGTTGCCTCTGATCTAAAGAAACTAAGGAAGGAAGTTACTTGTGAGAGATGTTCAAGTGGGGAGATTTGCTTTGCCTGGAACTTTACAGGACCTTCTGTGGTGCAGACAACAGCTGGGCCATCAGTGATCCATCAGAGCAGACCTGGCCTGGCCTGACTCTCCCAGGGGAGTACCCATGGGACTTGAACCCAGTAGGAATGACTTCATGGATTGGACTCACCCTGTACTGCCCAGCTGAGTTACTGGAATATTACATGCTTGTCATCTAGAGCTCCTCAGATCAGCTGGAAACCTGATGGAGAGGCCTGCACAGGATTTCTGCAGCAAATAGTACCAGTGGACAAGACACTCTAATGAAGCATTCTTTTTCATTGACAATCTACTGGTTACTATCTTCTATCTTAATAAAGGTTCTGGACACCTGAAAAGCTTTCTCTTTAGATTTTAGACCATCATGGCCAAAGGCCCCAAAAGTTACCCAAGAATACATTTTTGTTTTGCTTTTCTCAACCAACTTTCTTTCTTAAGACACATGGTCAGACCTGAATTAGCACTGACCTTAATGACCATTTCTAAAACACTTGACTAAGAAAGTCGGGTAAGTGGAGGAGGTGAGGTATGTCTGACAAGAGGCATTGCCGGAGACACAGGCGGCTTCTCTCCCAACCCACAGAGCTGTCCTTGCTGGGGCCAGGCTATATTTACCCGTCTCGAAGCACTCAGGTCTTTGATTTCTTGGGTGGAAGGAAACACTCAGGCTGTCCAAGCAGCCACAGTCACTCAACATATGGTCTTTCTTCACCCACTTGGATGTGCTTAATTCTGTGCTTCCCTGCAAACATACAATCAGTGGGCTATCTTTAGCTATGTTGTGGTGTAACTTCACCCCAGGAGAGACAGAACATTACAGCTGGTTTACATTTTCCTGAACAAAACATACACAGTCAGAGATTAGGCAGATCATTTCATTCAGTTATGTGGAATATTACTCAATTTTTTTTTGTTTGGGCAACTCTTCTTTGTTATTGTTGTTTTAAGGTTGAGGAGAATAGAGATTTGCCGAATACATGGTGGACCCATGTAGAGGAGCCAATTTGAACATTAGGCAAATGTGTGCTGCATTTCCAGAGTCACCCATTTCCCAGACCTGGTGGCATGTTAGGATAATACAGGAAAACAGGATGTGGGAGCGACATGATGTACACCTACCCCCTGTCACCCCAGAGATTCTGATTCGATTGATCTGGGCTAGAACATTAACATAAGTGCTTTTCAAGTTTCTAGATGACTCTAATAGACAAATAGTAAGTCCCAGAATATGTAAGATATGGTACAATATAAAATATGTTATAGAAAATAGGATATAGTTTCCTTTTTCTCCTGTTGTTACTTCACACACACCAGAGGTACACATCAAGCACGTGGTTGTTAAAATTTCATTCCATAGCTTGAGAACTGCCTGAACTTTACAAACAATGGCATCTGTGGCCTTGGAGCCTCCACTGGCCTTTGCTTTGTCTCTTGGAACTTCCTTGCTTGCAGAGGAGCCCATTGCCCACAGCTGAATGGAACCTTCAATATCCTTAGACTTGTGTCCAAGCCCCATGCATTTTCTTCTGAAAAACATACTGGGGAGGTGCCTCCAGTACTCAAGACCTTGCCCTGCCATTGCGTATCCCCATTGAAAGGCTTCATCTCCAAGCCAGGTGTGGCAGCACACACCTGTTGTCCAAGTGCTGGGAGGCAAGAGGCCTGGGATCACTTGAGTTGGTGGGTTTGAGCCTACCCCAGGCAACATAGCGAGACCTGGTCTCAGAAAAGCAGCCAGGTGTGGTGGTGTGTGCCTGTAATCCCAACTACCTGGTAGGCTGAGGCTAGGGATTGCTTGAGTCTACGGGATCGAGACTATTCAGGGCAACATAGTAAGATCTAGTCTAAAAAAAAAAAAAAGAAAAGAATAAAGAAAGGCTTCATCTCCACTCTTAGGAATGATTTTCAGTTTGACTCACAGTAGCCCTGGTGCTTCTGTTCTCTTTCCTAATGGTGGCCTCTCCCTGGGCTGGAGTCTTCTGAGTCTTAGAGCAGTGAGAGGCAAAAGGAAAAAGGAGTGGAAGGAGGGGCCCTGAGCCTCCTCCCACCATACACCCCCAGAACCAGAACCACTCACTGTTGGTCTAAAAGAACAAGGAGAATGTGGAGTATGGCCTGTGCTGAGTGAGCATGTGCTGTGCCTGAGATAAAGGGCTGGAGATGTGTTCTGACTGGTCCCTGTGTCCTATGGCTCTGGGCACACACAGCTAGATGTCTTGGACATTTTGGTGGACAGCTGGGGGAGAAGTGGACAGACCTGTCATTTTACAGGATGTGACGTCATGGGAGTTTGCATGATTTGATTGTTTCATGTAACCCCTGATAAAGTAGCTCTCTGTAAACGCTGGACACTAACCTATGGGAGGCAGATTTAAAACTTTTCCTTTGAGAAATTAGTCCATAGATGTTCTTTAACTGTTTGAGTGTTCTTCACCTTATTCCTATCCCTCCTCAGCTCAGTTTCCCTTTCTCTGCTTTCATGTTTACACATCCTTGAGTTAGTGCTACTTCTACCTCTCTCCTTGTCATGAATATTATTTATTCCTTCACTCCCATATTTATTATATTCTTTGGTGTGTTCCACCATTGAACTTGAAAATTTCATGAAACTATCCTTCTTTGTTCCCTTCTAGCTGGGTTTTGTTTGGCTTTTCTAAGGTGGTATTATGGATTTAACAGCCTTTATTGGATTGGTTCTTTTTTTATAGACTGACTCACAAATACTTTTCACCTATAAGAAGTCTTAGGGTAGATATTACAATGGGAACTGATTGATATATTTAAAAAAATCAGACCTGGACCCTCAATAATCTAGGCATTATAAGATAGTGAAGAGATAATGTCTGAAGGAGATCATGGGAGTTAGTGAACACCAAGCACGTCAGTTCCTAAATCCCTGCTTGGAAAGACTGTAGAGAACGTGCTTCAGGGGAGAGAACCGAATCCTGGTACCAGGGGTAGTTTGTTGTGTGACTCAGGACAGGTTATTTCATCTTTCAGCTCCTGTTTCCTTCATTTGCCAAACATCTGTCTTCCATACTCAGATCATGGTGAGAGAAATGGGATAATCTTATGTATGAGTAATTTTAGAAGCATGAAGTGTGACCTACGTAGCAGTGGGCTTGAGAGTGCACGCACGTATACCGCTTCACTCTCCACAGGTCGGCTGTGTTAAGAATTAGCTAGAGAGAAAACCTCTGATTGCTCAAGACGGAGTGCCTGCTGTCCCTTCCCTCTTGCCTGCAGACCTGCTCTGAAGTTACCTGCTCTGAAGAGTTCCTGTGACCAGAATATCCTACACCACTCCCATTGTTCTGAGCCACTGTAATCTGTGTTTCTTTCCTGGCACTCACATTTTGTAACTCTATGCTTGTTTGTTTAATTGTTTGTGTCCTCCACTAGATGTGAGCTCCCCACATTGCTTTCATTCAATGTAAATTTAATGCCAGGCGTAAGGCCTGACATACACTATCCACTTAATAAATAATTTACCGAGTGAAGTAAAAGGCAGCAGGACACATTGGTCTCTGCCTGGAAAGCAGTTACTTTGGGGATGCCCAAATGAATGTCTTATTCTTGTGTAGGTGCCCAGATGCAGGTGAGTGTGTGCACCGGAAACTGCTGTAGCACTCCCCAGAGCATAGGTACTAAGTGCCACAGATTGCATTTGTGCTTCATCTCGCTCTTTCCCCTACATCATTGCTCTTCATCTCGCTCTTTCCCCTTCATCTCGCTCTGTCCCTTCTTACCCAAGAGACCCTAATCTTACTTGCTTTCAGGTGCCCACTGAATTTGGTGAGTCTGCCCCATCAAAAGAAAAGACTTAGCCTGGACCATGTGACTTGGTGCCAGGGAGTCAGTAGCTCGCCTGGCAGGGAGCATGTGTCCTCTTTGCTATTTATAAAGCATACCACCCTAGCTCTGGTTGGAGGCCGCACCCTCTGGACTCCCAGCTGTCTGCTGGATCTAATGCCAGCAGCCCTGTGTCGGCTTCCCCAGCGCATGAGGGACTGTGTTGATTCTGCTCGCGTGTGGTGCATTTGCCCCACGGGTTATGTCCTTGCAGGACACTGGAAAGCTGCTCCTTTTTGATTAGTTTTTGCTCTTCTGAAACAGGACGACCAGAAAAGACTTTTTGACTTTAACTTTAAACACAGCTCTGCCTGCTTCTCTCTACAAAGCAGGCTACTAGCAGGAGGCCATTAGCATTTTTCCCTGTAACTGCCTGCTATTGATATGCAGACATCAGCTACCAGCTTCTCTTTGCTTTCTTTCCCTCTTTCAGACCTAAAAAGAAAAACTTAGAAACACAGTTTAAACTTTAGACTAGTTTGCCTCAGTTTACCCGCTTTTAAACTCTCATGGGTTCTTTCCACCATCCCCAGCCTTCTCAACCAAAATTCCAAGTCAAAGCAAGACTATCAGTGCAGACTAATTTATTTCTAACAAACTCCGATTACTTTAACATTGTCCAAAACCTTTCTCAGCATTATCCAAAGTCCTTTCCCCAGATTGCCCCAAAATCCTCAGTCTCTCAGTCCTGATCATCTCACCAATGTCAGCCAGTCATAGTTCAATCTGCATGTTTGAAGACATCTTTCTTTTGCGTGCTCCTTTGGCGTGCTTCAGTTCCTCCATGCCATTTTCTCCTTGTTGTCTCCACGTAGTAGAAACTCCATGGTGCCGGATCAGCAAAGTTCACTTTCTTTTCAGGCCTAACTTTTGCA